>JABUQX010074063.1:0-12500 GCA_015478945.1 Trachelipus rathkii | reverse complement strand
ATATATATATATATATCACACCCACACACCCTCAAAACTCAAAGACGGGAAAATCATCAAAAGCTCTCAAAAATTTAAAACAAAACGATGATCTAACAATAGAAATAACCACAACAGAGTTGAAAACATAACACAAAGAGCAGCTTAAAAACTCACCCTGCAAAACGTGGCCCAGACAACAGTTTCAAAACAACCAAAACACTAGGGAACACAGCTTCTAACTAACTCAATTAGCACAAGTATACAACAGTTCCACAGCACTAACATTTCATTCCTCTTATATCTAGTAAAAAAAGCTCTATGTATACCCAACACTAAAACCAGGAAAAAAAGAACCTATCTGTCGCCTCATCATATCCACCCCAATTCTTCTACTCATCACACTATGCATAACTACTAGAAAGAAAACCATACTCAAACAAAATAACTCCACAATCACCAACAAATTCCACAACAGCTTCAAACGAACCCATTCAACCACAACTGACATCATAAACATCATTACACCCAGCAATCACACGGTCTAAACTTCAAAACCAAACTTACAAAACAAAATCATAAGCAACTACATTAACAAGCCTTTGACACAATTTACTTAGACATTAATTTAATCCACCAAAATAACAAAATCCAAATATCGCCCACAACCTGAAAGGAATGGATTTCCAATTTCCTCATCAGGAAAACAACACAAATACAAACAAACCCACAAAATCCACAAAAACAAGAGTAGACATCAACAACGGAGTACGCCAAGGTGCAATCCTATCCTATCCTCATTATTTAACCTTTCACAGCCGACCTCCACAACCACAAACAGACCACATAAACATAACAAACCTATGGCAGATGACATTCACCATTACCACTGCCCACCAAACCTAAACCTCCATAAAACCTGATGCAATAATTGAACATCAAGTCAAACTTCAAACACATGGCTAGACAAAAACATAGACATGTCCACCTCACCAAACAAACCATCAATCACATTAACTACCACTGACCACCAACTTGGCACCATCCTATCCCCCCCCAAAGTCTAATTAAACAACATTGCCATACCCCTACATAATTTCATCAGCTAACAAGAAATTAAACATATTACGAACCATTGCCTGCAGATTCACAAACAAACTAAACCAAACATCCACAACCCATGATACAAACAATAATTTGTCCAAACTCTAACTATGCCTCTCCACTATCGCATCCAATTACTGATAAAAGAACAACAAAGAAATCCAAATACAACACAAAACCAACAGCACACTCTTCTCATAACAGGAATGTACAATCAACTACACACAACTAAATCTACACAAAGCCAAAATTATACCCATAGACTACACCTGGACATGATAAGCACACAATTCTAGCAACCCAACACCCATGCCACAAGCCCATCTTCCCAACCCACCCCACAACTCAAACAATCCCTCACCAGCTCTATATTCACAATAAAACTCTGACACAACATTCAACCACCACCAAACACACATCATACAGCAGTCAACAATCACACCACATTAACAGAAACTCACCACGAACAGACCACCAGCACACACATTTTAAACAAACCACCAGAAAGGAGCCATAATTTTAACCTCCGCCTACAAGAACTAGCCAAGTATCCCTTTGACCAATTAAGATGCGGTCATCACCAACTTACAATACTACAAACATAGATTCAACCTCAACCAACCCCATTACAAATATTGTCCCAAACTGTTAGACCATCGTCCGGAAAACACATCCCTTTTCTACTTTACCTGTCTATCTAACCTCAATCCAGAGAATCTGGAACATAATCAACACTGGAAGATCTCCGGAGGAGGCCAGTTGTCGGTGGCAGGGTATTCTGGAAGCAGTATGGCCTCTCCAATTAGAGGGGTGATCAGGGGTGAGAACGTAATAAAAAGTAAATATATATATATATATTATATTATATATATATATATATTATATATATATATATATATATATATATATATATAATTATTATATATAAATATAATAAATATGTATTATATATATATTATAATATATTATTATATAAATATATATATATATATATATATATATATATATATATATATATATATATATATATATATATTTATATATATAATATATATATATATATATATATATATATATATATAGTTAGATTAGATTAGATTAGATTAGGTTGTATATCTTAAATGAATTTGCATGTCAGCGAATTGTGTATTTGGTGAATTGCTTGTCAGTAAATTGTTGTTCATATCCATTCTTATGTCCTAAAATAAATTTTTCCTCAACAAGAAATATACAAAGTAACGAGGTTTTTCAGAGCTTGAATTGCTACAGTTAATGGCTTTATTACACCTCACTGACTATATCTTTTCAACTCAATACTGACAAAGTACGACCTTATGAGCTATTTGCTTCCAGCTCAACACTGACAGAGTATGACCTTAGAACTGTTTACTTCCAAGCTCAAAAATACAAGAGGATGTAAAGTAAGAAGCAAATTATCTCACCTACAATATCTAAAGATTTCTGCTTTTCTTCATCTTTTATACGTTGAACTCTTAACTCTTCTTCAAATTGAGCCTGAAGCTGAAGAGCAAGTGACAAGTCTATTTCTTCAATATTATAATTCATTTTCCTAATAACGATAATTATTATATTTATTATTTCTGTATAAGAGAAAAGGAAAATACGCTAAATTTTCAGCAAGTAATGATGTCAACCTATAAACACTTTTGCCTATTATATTTCAATCATTTTTGAAATTTAAAGTTGATGCAGAGAAATTGGATAAAATTAATTTGATTAAAAAACCAGTAGGGTGTAGAACTAGGACTAAAAACTAATTATATTATCAAAATTAAACATTTCCTAACATTTTAAAATACAGCGCAACAGTAAACATTATAAATTTATCTCCTCAGCTCTAACAAAAAAAAAATATATATATTTTGACCTACTGATATATTCTAAGAAATGTACTACCTTCCTTAACTTACATTTAAGGTTCAATAAAAAGAACATGAATCATAAAGTGCAAAAACTTTTTAAAAATGCTAAAATTATTTGAGACACTTAATATGCGGGTCTATCAAATTTCATGTAATTTATGGTAAAATAATTTTTTCCTGAACAAGAAATATACAGCTTGGAGTTCTCCAACAGACTTATTTCAAAACTTGAATTATGTTATAGACTTTAGTACACTTTGCTTACTCAGTATCCCCCATTCAGCTTAACACAAGAAGGTGCAAGGAAGGTTTTTTTTTTATTTAACAAGAAGACTAACAGTAGAAGAAATGAAAATATTTTGTTACATTTTTAAAGCTTAATTTTTTCATCATGGTTTTGCAAATTTTTAAAACAATTGTCATATTATAAATTTAAATGAAGACTTAAATTTTGATAAAATTAATGTTAAAACCACAAAACTGGCAGAAAAATGGGCAAAGCACACTTGACTGGCAAGTATAAAAGTACCAATCAGCAGACACTTAGAGCACAACATGAATATATCAAAATATGAGAATAATTATATGTAATTGTATAACTGTGTTTAATAATATTTAAAATATTTTCCTTTCAAAGGTTTTGATCTATTTTTGCTCCTAACAATTTCCTAAAATTTTATGAAATGAAATCGATCAACTAATCAAGAAATAGCAAAATTTTGCTTGTGAAAAAAAAAAATACAAAAATGGCCTGAATGGTTTAAATTTTTATTCATTTGCTATATGATATAGGCCTATTGTCATTACATTCTCTTTAAAGCATGCATGATGAATGGGAAAGGGCCCAGTTATTAACTAAATTGTACGGGATATTTCATAAAGGATGCAACCCTATATTGTGTGTGTGTGTATAATATATATATATATATATATATATATATATATATATATATATATATAATAATATAATATATAATATATATATATATATATAAAAATATACATAAATATTATATATATATATAATATATATTATAATATACTATAACATATATATATAATATATATATATAATAACAAAAGATGAACATGAAGAAAGAGACAAAGAGACAAATATGTGATATTACAACAGTGTTCAAAGTGATACTCTGCAACCTGGATTCAGGTTCTTTACAAATTTATAGTTATAAGTTACTGCGTTATTTATGCTTTTAAACTTTCCAACCTTTGTTAAATTTTAAGGGAATTTCTGGGTGAGTGTGTTAATAAAATGCTGAGACATCACAAAATGTCAGCAGTTAAAAGAGATGGCTGTCTGGTGCTCTTTTAATTTTGTACAAAACCTGTGTCACGAGTTTTTTTTAATCAAACTGAAGATAACTGGGATAACTTTGATTCAAAATCCTCTAGCACACGCTTGAATGATTTCCACACACAATACTTCTCAACAATAAATACAAGTTGCATTCCTGAAGGGAGGGGTGGTGCCCAGAGCTGAGCTGTGACTACATTACCCGTGTGTGGTGATGAAAGGTTTGTTTCATGTTGGATATTTCAGGTGGACATACTTGGAGTATGGTACTGTTTTGGTACGCAGAAATAGTTTCTTGGGGTCAGTTGAGTGAATGTGTTTAATTATGGGGATGTCGTGTAGTGGCCAATCTGTTGTAAATATCAGAATAGTATTCCTCTGGTGAAGCTTTCATCCTTCCAGGTATGGGTTGATGTTGTAATGTTTGGTGTAGGAGTGATCTGTTGAGTGATTTACTATAAAATTGACATCTCATGTCAAGGAGGGCCTTTATAGGGAGGATTTTTGTTTCAGTCAGGTGGTGTAGAGGGGAGGCAACTGGTTATAATCCTGAGGGCTTTATTTTGAACCTCTAGATTTTGAAAGTTAGATTTTGAAATTGTGGAGGCCAATGCAGGCGATGGGCAATTTAGAGAGGGACAAAGATATTGTCTGTATACTATAGAGTTGGTCTCTATGTGCTAGCCAATGTTTGTTCCTGTTAGCGCTCTTAATGCTTTTAATTTATTTGTGACTTTGGATGTAATGTAGTTTAGTGGAGGGTGAATGTTATATGTGTGTCGAAAGTCAAGCCCAAGATAGTGGGTTGCTTATTAACAACAATTTACCTTTCAAATAATAAATGTAAATTGTTGGATGAAAATTGATTCTTTCCTATCATGTGTAAGTAATGTTATTGAGGATTTTTGAGGAAGCTAAGTCATTCTGCTCTTAACAGCATGATCGTAAACGTCAATATCCTCATGTCGACATCCGTTACATATTGTCGCAACTGTTTAATGTACCTTCTCGTCAAGGTAGGGTGATTTGAACCACCGAGAGGTATACAGTTTCGAAAGTCTGGAGAATTTCACTAGTCTATTATAATAAATCATAGTGAGAATTTGAAATAATATATATTATAAATGCTAATTTCATTGATTCATTATTTTATTAAACAATCACGTTTGTGATTATCTTAGTAACTTTTTACCTGGGGTGGCAACAAAACTTACTTCAAATTTAATATAGTAAATTATTTACAAATATGAGTGAAACAGCCTTATCTTTAATATCCTTAAACATACACATCCATCAAATTCTATATCAGTTAATATAAATTTTGTCCCATTTCTTTTTATTCACTTCACGTCTCCCCTTATCAGAACATTTATAGATATTTTTAGTATGTTATACGCGTGATGAAATCATATATGTATCTGGACAAAGTATGAGCTTGACTTATTAATTCCTTGAACATAATGTGGTATGTGATATTCACCTTTTAACATTTTGACTCACTCTTGAGGGATCTCTTAATGTTTTAATCCTTAATTAAATATTTGATATCAATCTCACGATAATTTGTTTGATAGAAATAAGATAACCCGTATCTCATCGATAAAGAGAAAAGACTCATTCAGTGTATCTATGTAGTTTCTGATATACTAATTATTGATATAACTTCATTTTCTTCTGTGCTATATTGAAGTGGCTTATCACCCATAGTCTTATTCCAAACTTTTAAGGTTCCACTATATAACTATAAGAATTGTCTGATGTCCCCTCAATAAAACGTGCACTATGAGTAAGAAAGTGACCTAACTGAAAAGATACACTCTGATATCTTGTTAATCTGTTTCTTTAAACTAGACTACTAAAATTAATGGGTCAAAAACCTATTGATGATATTACTCTGCAATAGAAAAAGAGTGATTATGGCCAATATAGATATAAGTTTGAGACCTTTGTTCTGTTCCTTAATTACCGAAAATGGTTGTTGAGTTGAGTCTGCCGCAAACGTCAAACACAAAATTTTTACTAGTTGCGTTTTGTGTGTGGCAACGATGTTCTTTTAATGTATAAGATAACTAGAATGTATCGACAGAGAGAGCTGTCTGTTAGTTATTTTAAGATTGAAGAATATACTTCTCAACATATAATCAGAATATTATTACCTTTTTCAACATTTTTTTTTAATATGCGTCGTATTTCGTTATATGGACTTTACATTATTGCTAACCTCTTCCCATCCATTCTTCATTAATGAGTAAGGTCTTTTACGCACATAAATTGACGTAAAGCCCTTTTACAAGGGACGTTTAGCGCGTAGCAGACACTAAATAGTTAATAGTTGTTATTGGTCGATAAAAATTAGTATTCAAAAAATGAACTCGAGAAAATATGAATTAAACTGCGCAGATAAAGGAGTATATTCCTTCTCAACAATCCCCATTAGTGCTTTGAGAGGCTTTCTTTCTGGTCTCAATCTAATTGGAACAAGCGATCAATACTGTTCTTTTATTAATTACATAATTTTTTATTGCCTGCAATATATCAAGAGTGCTTATATATGGTATTTCGCATGTAAATTTTTTCTTTCCTCAAAAAATTGCGAAATGGAACTTTTCAGCGTCATTTTGATTATGACGGTGCGGTCATGTCATTATTTTTACACCCGAAGTCCGACAGTTTCTTTGAGCTAAGAACCCTAACTCCATAAATCAGCCTGAATTGTTTTCTTGTGCGTATGAGGAGATTCTTCGTTTTTACTACAGATTAAACGAGCAAATTTTACATACCACACATAGTAAACATTAAATTTCTCGTCTTTACAGATTAGTTTACGTTTTTCAATTTCTAACAGGTTTTTAAATTTAAATTATTTATAAAATCAGAGGTTAAATACTCTCCTAACTCGATATAATATAACCTCATATTGCTATAAGTATGTTATACATCCTCACATACCCGCTACTAGTTTATTATTGATATACGGTAGAGTAAGTATCTATTTGTACCGTCAGCAGAGCACTCATAGCAGCAGGTGGTCTCATCGTGTATATTTTTTAGAATGTTTAAAAAATTAGATAGAAGAACTGTTAACGGCTTAGATGTGAACTTTCTGGTTAGATATATATCTCTTTTTCTCTCTATTTATATTTCTGAATTTTTCTCTTTATGTTTGAGCTGAGAAACAAATTTAGAGTATCTCAACACACTCTAGAACGTTCCGAGTACTGTTCATTTATCTTCTTTGTAATCGCGAATAAGATCAAGGATACTTGGTGCTTTAAAGACCCACAGCGTGTCAAGCTTAACTTGATCGACAAGCTGTGTATTAATATTTCAATACAAATACTGAACAATAACCTTTAAGAGTGATGAGAAATAAATAGAGTAGAACCACTCAGCTATTCTTACATTTAGGCTATATGCCATTAGTCTCAATTACTTAACACCTGTAGGGTCCTTGCCACCATACAAAATATGGTCGGACTAGGGAAAACTATATATAATAATTTTTATAATATATATATATATTTATATTTATAGTAGAGTTATTATTATACGAGTAATAATTAATGAATAACTAATAGTATATATATATAATATAATAATAAACTATATATATATTAATTTATATAATATATTATATATTAAACTTACCACAGCGAGCTTTTTAATTATACGTCACCCTTAATTGGTATGGGCCACACTGCTTCAGGCACGCCGGCTGCCACCACTGGGCGGCTTCACAGGTCGAGGAGGGAGATTTATAGAGAAGTCGGCGCGGGGGGCGTCGAAAGCGGAGCACCCCTGAAGGAGCTCTATTGTATCTTGAGAGTTATGACATCTGGTGCAAGTGGGGGAGGGTGCATTGTGTAGTTTGAATCTATATTCTATGATTGCATAGTTTTGGGTGGTGCCCTGATCTGCTCCTGGCGAGGTCCATTTGGCCTCTTCTCGGACAGCGGTTTCTTCTCTTAGGGGAAAGTTTTGTGGAGGGGGTGGTTTCACATATATATGTTAAAATTGGGTTTGTATCATAAAATCGTGTAGGATTATTGGCCTTTTTCTCTTAGACAAATATACTTTTTACTTGGCTTTTGGCGGGCGGAGCGGGAGAATATAATTTTTGTTTAAAGTGTTAGTTTATTGGATCAGAAGATTGAAGACTAGGTGAACGTAAGGAGAGTGGTCGGGGAGTATTTTTAAGATCTCTTGTGGTCAGAGGGGGATTGGAGAAATTTGGTGACAAGGGTGGGTTTGGTTACGAGTTTTCTTGTAGAATTGAGTCCCTACCACACATTCTCTTTAGGAGGTGTAGTGGACAAATCGGGAAAGATATGGAAGGTTTCGTCGTGTTAATTGGTTGGACAATATGGCAGAGCGGGGTATTTATGCAGAATAAATTTGGATTTAATTAGTGCTCTATTTAGATTGATGAATGAGCGAACACATAGTTTAGTGAGAGGCATAGAATATATCGATTATGAATACGCTATATAAAATAGTTTAAGAATGTATGATATTTTTATAGGTAGTGAATTGAAAGTTTTTGTTGTTAGTGTTTATCCTCACTCATCGCTGAACGTTGTGTTGGGAAAGGGTTTGGAGCGAAGGTGATAAGTTTTCTACTCTAAAATTAAATAAATTCATTATTGTTAGTCATAACTATGTCTAGACACTATCTTCGTCGTTTAGTTTCCTAATATTTTTAATAATGTCTTGTATAATTTCAGGAGGGTTGTTGTTCAGGCTGATTATGGGATGGAGGAGGATTGAATAACGGTCAGAGGTTAAGAAGGGTTATGGAGGAACTTAAGTGGGGATTTGTCGTCATTCTGTTTCAGGTTAACCAATTCTTCCTATTTAAATGTAAGATATTCTTGGGATAGCTTGTGAGCTATGTTTACGAGTCTGGGCTGTCTGGGCAAAATAAGGGCTGATGTCGTCTGCAATAGTAATATTAGTGTTGTGGATTGGGGGGTTGGGGTGGGCAGATCTGCATGTGAAAAAATTATGTTACAAATTTAGGTAAGATTTTCTCATTTCTGTGGTAAACCTAACGTATCTGTAACATTTGATAGGAATGGGAGATTTTGGTTATTTTTGGTAAAGACTTTTTGCAAAAGGTTTGGTGAGGAAATTTTGGAAATAACATTTTTTATGTCATTTTATTTATTCAGGGGGGAAGGAGGATTTTTTGAATATAGCCGATGTGTGTGAAGGACCTTGTTCTTGAATGCATAATTGTTTATGTCTAAATTTGAACAGTGACCGCTATAGTATCTGTGCGCGAAGGTGATTAGGTTGAAGCCGTTAATGAGTATTGGATGAGGGACGGTGAGGGCTGTGGTTGCTGGAATGAGTTGCTTTGAATCCGTGTTGGAAGTCTGGGAGAGGGAAAGATTGATGTAAACTCGTTTATTTGAAAAATATAATTTCCTCGCTAGGCTAATCTCACTCAAGAGATGGATGGCTCAGAAGGAAAGAAATTGGGCAATAAGAGGAAGGAAGGAGGTTATATGTTGTGGAGCGCTTATTAATATTAGGATTATAAAGTTAGGGAGTAATGTATGCTTGTTTCTCTTGAGATTAGGGGAACTGTGATGTTGGAGGAGTTGCAGCCAGCATGGTCGATTTGAAGAATGCTCATCTGTATTGAAGGGTAGGAAGGATTGCTTTTTCCCGTAAGGTGTTTTATGAGCAGGTTAAACAAATTTATGAGTTAAGTACTGAGAGGCCTGTATGCTGGAAATGTCGGAAGAAAAGGTAGAGATCGGAAGAGAGGAGGATGTAATTGTTGCTGATTGGCGGGATCGGAGAGATGATTCAGTAGTCTAATTTGAGTCTTATCATGAGTTGACGTTTGTTATCTTTGTCTTTCACCCAAACATTATTATACATTACAGAGTGTCGGTAGTCTGGTATTTGAAGCTGAGGAGATCGTTAGCGTAATGTGTTTAAAAAGCAAGACTGTCTGATTGTTGTTTTTGGGGAAGGGAGTGAGTTAATAGGTAGAGATGGGGATTCGTGGGATAAGTGGGGGGCATAATTTATGATAGTAGTTATGAGTTAATTATTTTTTGAATGAACTTGCCAGTATTTATTTTGAATTTTTCGGTTTTATTTTCTTAATGTCTTATTTTGTTTGCGAGATGTCTGTTGTATTATTATTCATGAATATCTCTTTTATGCATGTATTCCGTAGGAGGTTATGAGTTAACCCAGATTCTGGGATGTTTTAAAGGCTTTGTTATTTTGGTTAAGAAAATGTGGTGGGGTATAAAGGATGGAGATATTATCACAGAGGAAAAGAGTTTGAGAAGTTTCTTTGTTTAATGAGTTGGCTGAATTCAGGATGATTTTTTTTATATGTTATTTTTGAGGAGGGATTGATTTCTCTGGATGGACTTTTGCGGGTAAATGTTTAATTCAAAGATTTGATGATTTGTAAGTTATAAAAGTAGAAAGTGATGGAAGGGTGTGAGGGACTGTTGTATTCGTGTGTATTGTATTGAGGTTCTATGTAGGTTTCGATATAAGTTAGTCGTAGCCGGGTAGTCACAGTTTTGCTTTTTTGAGTAGTTAAGTGTATATGGTAGTAAGTTTAATATCTTCGGGGGAGGGATTGGTTAGTAAACAGTACGGGTTTTGTTGGTTCTAGCCTAACGTGAATAGAGGGATGAGCCAAAGGAAAAGGTGTCCGATTGTAGGATTTTCAGTTAAAAAGTGTTGTTCCTCTAGGTTATATAGCGGCAAGGGTGTAGGAGGGGGAACAAGAATGTTAAAGTCTGGGAGAAATAGGGGATGGGTATGTATCTTTTGTTTTGTGATGTGGGGACTTCGGCCGTTGGGAGATTTTTAGCGCAGTTAAGGATATTTAAGGGATTCCCAATTCGCTAACTTACTAGGTTATACATGTTGCCCTCGGGGTCGGAGGGTGGGTCCCTTTATTACTAGGGCGTGTGGTGGGCATTAAAATCGCCTCGAGATTGAGATTGGGGTATGTGGATAAAATTGTTAGTGAGGTGATTTGAGAGTGATTTGGGGGGGATTTGGGGGAGTGGGGTGGCGAATGTAGAGATTGTTACGATAACTTTGTAGGCTCTGGATGATTGTTGATTGAGCAAAGGAGGGAACGGAATGGGATTTTATTAGTTTCGTAATTGTAATAAAAGTGGAAGTGTCCGAGTTGTGTTGTGGTAAAGTATGTTGTTTGGATACAGTGTTAAGAGGAGTGTTGGGGTGGTGGGTGTTGAAGTAGACTTTGGTCGTCTTATTATTACTCATTAAACGTGGTAGGAGTGGGGTTGTTTTGGGGTAGGGAGGCTTCTTGTATGATTGGCTATCATGGATGTTGGTAATTCTTTGGAGGAAATGGTTGAGTCTTTATCTGATTTACTTATTTAGGCCAATTGAGGTATTTAATTGTAATATATTGAGAGTTAGGGTAGTTAGTTTTGGAAAGAGGGGGGATTTTGTGTAATAGTGGGAGGGCTGCAATTAGCACAGTAGAAGCCTGAGTTATTTTGGGAGGTTTTGGAATGGGAGCAGGTAGGTGAACGCCATTTGAGACATTTTCGTAGTGTTGAGTCTTAGTTGTTACATAATTAGAGTAATTGATATATGAAGGTTGAGAATATAGATATGGAGACGTAGAGTACTTAGCCGCGTTCTTGGGCGTGCTACTGCATCGGAGTAAGGGATCATTTTCGTAGCGGTGTGAGGCGTATGAGATCGATAAAAGTAGTAGTAGGCGTGGATTGGGTTATCTAGTTTTGTTTACCACTGTCTCAGGGAGGTGTGCAACACGTCACTCCCTCATCTGAGCTGGAAATACTTTATAATTAAAAAAGTTTTTTCCCGTGAGTAGCAGCCAAAACCATTAGGCGTACAGAATAAAAATTATTTAATATAAATAATGTGGTAATAATCGTCCCCTCACCGGGAAAAAGGGGGGTTTTTAATAGAATGGCATAAATGTTTCATTTCTCATCAGACTGAATAATAAAAATGTTGCATAGGACAACAAATCATCATAAAATAAATTTTTTTGGCAACTTCGAAAAATGAATAAACCAGGAAACGTAATTAGTTTTTAATACCGATTCAGTTTGAAAATTTTCAGAGCATATATCCAATTTCGCGGACGAACGGTAGATACATTTTTTTTGTTTGAGAAAATTTTTTGTAATGACCCAAACAGATTTTGTCCCGTGGGGGCTCATGGGAAA
>JABUQX010074062.1:0-31025 GCA_015478945.1 Trachelipus rathkii | reverse complement strand
GAGAGAACTTCACATAATCGTTTACCTATCCCAATTATCTTATTTTCACCAGATGCATACGTCTCTCTTAGTTTACATGCTCAAGACTGAGTATATCTATATTAGAATTAAATGTCTGACCATTATAAAATAACCAGATTTACTGGAAAATTCATTAATCGTTAAAGTTATTGCATTGTAGAAAAAATATCAATGCATTGCTTCTAATAGAGTACCTCTTCAAACATTGCCTGGTGACGGAAAATATTTAATAGCATACATACTCTACATCTCGCTGAAACTTCCCCCTGGAATTGCATCTCAAATCTACAACAATTAACTTCTACAATCCCTCAATAGACAGTCATCGCAACTGTAGCTACTATCTTTATATTGCCTCAACCAAAGGTATCCTAATATATCTCCAAATGAATATATTTATATATTGAGGAAAACTGTTATTTATAAAACATAATAATCCATCTCAAAAATTTTCCACACACCTACACCGACATGGGTTCCGTGAGAAATTTTCTACAGGTATGTAGGAAATAAATTGCCTCTTCACCTAAAAATTGCTTTTTTTTTCTCTTTTGCTCAAGTAAGTACCGTAAGAACAAACCTATTGAAACCACCCAAAACTATTGCCTCCTCAATTGAAGTAATACTTAATCCAACGTACTCCTTCTCTCCATTTTACTGACCACACGGTAATAAGTGGATAAATATATATATATTAATATAATATAATATATATATATATAATAATATATATATATATAAAGTTATTATATTACATAATAATATAAAATATATATAATAATAAATATAAATGAAATGTATATTATATATTATATATATATATATATTATATTTCACCAAATGTGAATATTAGGTTACAAGGAAAAAATCAAGAAAGTAGGAAAAGATTAAAAAAATTATGTATACACAAACATTACAATTAAAACTTAAATAATTATATAATACATATCATTTAAAAATGTATATTATTATTAATGGTTTTTTCTATCGCTCGTAACACGTTAAATTATTAAGCGTAAAGCATCTGAGGGAACTTGATGTCATTCTTGGTTGTTTTAATGGGCGATATTCCAGTCTGCGAGTCGCGTATTCATTAAGAAAACTGTCTCGGAAGAGGAAAAAATAATAGTCTGAGGTTTCTGTGATATCTTCCATCCTTTTTTTAACAGGCCTTCTGTCCATTTACTGAAGAATCGCTATCAATATCCACAATATTTATCCTCCTTTAACTATTCTCACAATTACGAATTCTCCCCGCTTCATCAAATTAATGTCTTTTAAAATTATTATATAACTTAAATGTAATTTGTCCTCTATTAGTAAGCTCTCTCTGAGGAATATTTTTTTTAAAATTTAATCCATGTTTTGATAATTCTAAAAGCAACACATCATCTATCATAAATAAGGTACGAGACATGATGTATTATTGAAAAGTCTTAAATCTCATCAATTTTGTCTTATGGCCGTCCTATATTAGATCGTATTTCTTCATGAGGTTAAGCTTGAATTAATTCCTGTACACTTCTTTCTCATGTATTTATCTTTCAACTTGATAGATCATATAAGCTAGAAACACTGCCTGAAAATCATAATTGTGGTCGTTCACCAAATTAATATTGCTGTGGTTCAACTGTTCTGCTGAGTGAAAGAGGGTGTAATGTCAAGCATTGGCCACTGTTAAATCTCTGGTTGTATTGGTTGTGAATGAAGTGAAACTGCGAGATTGTGGATGCCGACAGTGCGGGCAAAAACTGCCATATTGAGTTTATTGCGATGTATGAATCTGAAGGAAACGGAAATATCTGCACAGATGCTGTGATAATACTTCATTTCTCATTACCATTATATGAATACAGCAACCTCTCATTTAATGGGGTGAAACCACTTAGTTTATCAGGGAGACTAATAACGGAAGATAATGGCAAAATACTCTCCCCTCTCTTGTAGTACTTCTTTTTTATTTTTCAAATTTTTAATGTTGAGGAGAGTTTCCTTAATGATGTTCATAGCGAGTCCTGCTTTACCTTCTGAGTCTGTTAAGGAACATTTCCTTTATAAGATTTAAACAGACTCACATACACACGGGATGAATTTCTCATCCTCACTAAATAGTTTACGGTTTCAGATGTTTCAACCTTTAAATTTTTTTATAAGATGTAAATTTAATACTTGCAACTTTAGGACCTCCATTATTCAGATATACATTTTATCTCTAGGCGGTTAGTAGTGAGCCATATGTGTACGCTAGCAGCACGCTTGCGTTTGGGTGAAAATTCGAGCACATCAAAAACGTGGGGATCAGGAAAGTAAACCTCTATATACTCTTAAGAACCTTCCTCTTGAAGAGAAACAGGAGTTTGCCAATACATAACCTGACTCATTGTCTGCTTTTCTCTGTCTCCAAACAACATTAATACGGTGGTGTTAATGGAATTGCCTTTAACATTGCTCAATGAAAATATTCTTCTTATGAAAACAACCACAGAGATATTAGATGTGACACGTGACCGAAATTAAACTAACGCTTTCTGCTATTCCAAAATTCAATTTGTGCATTAAATTCATCTAAATACAAATAATTTTTGGCCTGTGTTATATTTCCCCACGATTTTCTAATACGTATATAGCCTTCATGAAATGACTCACTCTTTATACATTCTTATAAAATTTTTCCTGGTAACATATATAGTTCACCAAAATATTTAAAAATAGTGTCATGTTCAAACATTCCAAGTGCTTAAATAATTTAATAATAGAACAGTCATAGAATTTCAACAATGATTGATTAAAAATGAAAAGCTTGCTATACACCGTGAATATCTCCACATCATACTAGTCAAGTGATTAATGAATAATGATATTAATAAATAGTGTAAAATCAGGATAGGTTAAAATTTCTGGTTTCAATAAAATCTGCAATTATTATATGAATAAAATGTTTATATAACCAAAACTTTGTTTCATTTTCTTCTTCAGCCATTCCAAAATTATATTATATAAGTATTAAACAAAAAATTAAAATAGGAAATAATAAAACATAATAAAACAAAAATATAAAAGAAAACATATTAATAAAATATGACGTTTTAAATCAGTAAAGCAAGACGTAGCAGTAAAAGCATGAGAGTTTAAAGCGAGTTAAAAGCACGTGATTAAAGCAGTTAAAAGCTAAGTTATTCAAGATTGAAATATACTAATCCCTTAAGTGTTAGTTAACACCTCTATGTTTTACTGCTTACTGCTTTAAGGTATTATATGTGAGTTAAAGCAGTAGTAAAGCAGTAAAATATTAAACCAGTAAAGCAGAAAGTTAAAGCATAAAGCAGAAATGTTAAAGCAGTAAAGCAGAAAGTTTAAACAGTAAAGCAGAGATTAAAGCATTAAAGCAGAAAAGTAAAGCAGTAAAGTTTAAAGTCAGTAAAGCAGGTTTAAAACTAAGGCTGACTATTCTTTTGATTGTTTTCGTTATTAATCAAAAAAAGTTTTAACGTGGTTTAATGATTAAAGTATATGTGGTTGATACCATTTCGTTAATAATGTTTAAAAACTTTACTCGTATAATTTGAAACAAATCTAAAAAATTACATAGATATCATTATTTTCGTTCTCACCGAATTTTGCGCTGCCGACGCACGCCGCCGACGGCTTGACCGAAATATGGCCCCTGCGGCGCACCACGCGGTATACATGAATTTTGCGCTGCGCGCGCGCACGCGGACGGGCGTGTCCGAGGGTTTACCTGCGGAGCCACTCGGGGAAACGTTTCCGATCACTTTCAACTGTGTAACCTCCTTAATATATATCTGTCAATGTTAAATGTTATAAAAAAAATACTACTCCGTAGTTAGAATCATTTCTCAGTCTGCTGTAATGACACCATTCGACTCCTCAATACCCTATACCTAGGGGTAGACACCCATTTTATGGCTATTCGCTCAGGGGAAGCTAGAAAAGTCTTAAAAAAGTGGACCATTGCACACAAAATATTGACCACTCACTTGATATTGTCACTTCACTTGCACTCATTGCCAAGCTCACTGGCACTCATTCACCTCATTGCACTCACTGCCACTCACCTAGCACTCACCTGGCACCTGATCTATATCATAAACCACTAATAGAACACCCTATACTCTTAGTATTGGAACCATCCAACATCAGTAGCGTGGGGGGTCAAAATGCCCATTGCTATATGCCAAGGTAAAGCGAATTATCATGTGTCAAACAAGCGGTTAAAGACGTTTTTCCAAAAATAGGGCTAACCCTTAAGGAAAGCCCAGAAAATTATACCGTGGGTCAAAATTTGACCCACGGTATATGGAAAGTAAAAGCCGTAATATCATGGTCAAACAAGGGTTAAAACATCAAAAAAAGGGCGCAAGCCCTAAAGGATAACCATCATAAAAATTACCGGTGGGGGGTCAAAATTGAACCCAGAAATACCAAAGCGTGGTCAACAACCAATTCCGTGTGCCAAAATTGACCCATGGAAAGACCAAAGTAGCAAAAATACCGTGGGCCCCAAAATTGACCCTATCGTAATTCTGGCAAAATGTCTCAAACAAGGTTAAAAACATTAAAAAATAGGGCTAACCCCTAAAGGAAGATCAAAAATTACTGCAAAATGCCCCGTCGAAAAAAAAAAAAATAGGGGTGCAGGTTTAAAATAAGAATACCACAACGGTTCGATTCGCAACCGTTTCCGCACCCTTCTCGATAAGGTGCAAAAAATTAGGGTTACAAAAAATTAGAGGTTGAAAAAATTTATGGTTGCCAAAAAAATTAGCGGGTTCTCAAAAATACCGTGGGCCAAAAATGACCATGGAAGACGAAGCTCCAGTCGGTGTCGAAAAGAAGGTCAAAGCAAGCCAAATAGAAGTCCAACACGTGCCAAGGTAAAAATCTCTGAAGTACTACAGCCTCAAAACAAAGGTCATTATTCGGTCACGAGCAAAATATTTCAGTCTCAAAAAAGGCAACGGTCAAAAAAAACAGGTAGTCGGTCAGGAGTGGGTTTTTCCGCCTCAGGTGGTTTTGGCGCGAATGTTAACCCTACAACTATCTATCGCATGAATATATCTTTTCAAGTTTTTCTCGACTTAATAAACCCTTAAAACTCCCTGCAAACAATAAGCTTTCATTTTAGATGTCGCCAGAATAGGGGGCAAGTGCCCCCCCTGCCCCCCCTGGCCTAGCCCATGTATATAGATATCTAGATGTTCATAGAGTGGACTTTTTTCTTGATGTACCAAGAGAATGCATTTTGCATTTACCAAGAGAATGCAATTAGACAATGCCATTGATTAATCATATATTTTGAATTTATGGATTCATATAAATATCAAACGAAACAAATGAATAGATAGATAAAGAACAGGTAAATATATAGCCAGATCTTATCATGCTTAAACTAAACGCGCGCTAAAACTTAAAATAAGAAATTAAACACAAAAAAATCACGTTGTAAAACGTTACCAAGGTTTTTACACAATAAATTTACATAAAATATGGATATTAGAAATCTAAATAAGTAATTTAAATAAGTATAAATGATTTAAATTCTGGTAAGGGGAATTTGAGTTGAGGGTGAGGGAAAACGATCTAATTGCTTTTAAAATTTTTTTTTGCTTAATTCAAGTTTAAATAAGCAGATATCGTTAATAAAAAGATTAATATTCTTATGTGGCCGCGAACATCGATCTTCCCATCCGTTCTATAGTTGTGTCATTGATATATGAGGCTAAATTTGATTAATAATACAGTAATAAATGGAAAGGAGTCACCATCTTGACTAATCTTTGAGATCTTAATCCTTTACCTTTTTCAACTTATATTAATTATTTAATATTTATTGTATTAATTATTTATTTTGGAGAAAGCATCTGTGTAAATAATTATGTTCTTTTTTGCAAGCAATCAGCAATCAATATTCAACAATATATATAAATAAATATTATATATAATATAAAATTAAATATATTAAATATTATATATATATATATATATATATATATATATATTATATAATATATTATATTTATTAAGATTAATAAATTATTTTTTTTTTAAATTTAACTAATAAAAACATTTAAAATAATATAAAATTATATATATGAAATAGAAAAAAAAAATAGTAATAAAAAATTTAATATGATATAATATAATACAATCTATAAAAATATTGAACACATATAACTATAAAAATATAATAAATTATATAATATAGATATATAATAATTTTATATAAATTATATATAATATATATAGTATATCTAAATAAATATATATAAAGCTTAAATCATATATTACTATTTTTCTTTTTTACAGATTAACACTACCGCTCACGTAGACGCCTGTATTGAAGGGTGAATCAATTGGCGTCGTTCCGACACAGTAGTTAGCAAGGTTCATATTGGAAGCACGGTCTCTTCTTACCCACCTGACCTTTTTACCCCCAGGCCTGTTTTAACCCACCCTAAAATTTGGCAACCCAAAATTTTTAAACCCAAATTTTTACCTGCCTTGACCTTTTTGGCCCTGACCTTTTTTGACCTTGACCTTTGATTGACTTGAACTTTTTGCCTTGTAGCTTTGCGCGTATGAAGATGCGCCCAAACCGGTTGCGAACAAACCTGTACGTAGCGCCCCCTATTTTGCCCCCCCCCTTAGGGCTTAGCCCCAATTTTGATTTGAGTGTTTTGGCCTTGATATTTCGGTTCCTATCATTTCGCCTTGACACCAGATCAAGGGCTGAATGACCATTCTTAAATAATGACCATTCTTAAAGGTCATTGGAGATAAGTAGGATTATCTTGAGCCGTGTCCATTACCTCACCTTCCTTTTAGATCGTCCCCTAACATTATCAGTAACCACTTTGATCTGTCCACTTATTTCCTCCGTGGTCGACACACACACACACACAACCCACACATACACACACTTATACCCACACGCACAACCGCTAGGCTACTATACACATCATACACCCCCATAACATTACACTCACCCCACTACCTACACACCACACACCCCATAGATCACTCTACACTAATGAACTTAACTACACTATGTCACTTATAACACACATACACTATTGGCACTATAACGCACATTACACTATGGACACTTTATACACCATTCACTATGACACTTTACACACTTACACCTATAGACACTCTACACCACCGATAGACACTTTACACTCACCTTAGCCACACTATGCATACACTCATACATGCACACAAACAAACGCACATGCACTGACACATACAGTACACACACACATTCACATACATACACACAAGGACACTTCAACTGCACTACACTCACCATAGCACACTATTACAACAGCCCATAACACGGTTACACTTACACACCAAGATCCACTACACTTACGCTCACACTCGATATTTTGACTGCCCAACTTTAAGCCCTAAATCCTCAACTTGAACCTCATCTTTGATGGTTTCATCTTTATGCCTCAGCTTTATTGACGTCATCTTGGCGGTTTCTCTTTTGATTGTCATCTTTGACGACATTAACTTTGATAGCTCCATCTTTGACGTTCAATCTTTGAATGGTGTCATCTTTGAGCGCCATATTAGACTACAGATTATTATTTCAGTACATATTTGGATGTTCCATACATTCTTTGATGGTTCCCATCACCGTAATGAGTATCTAGGATTCTCTATAGTATTCTAATGATATTCTATGATGCCAGTGAAGTCCATGAGACCAATAATACATGCCAATGAGTCCAAGTGAGTATGCCAATGGAGTGCCAAGTGTATTCCACATATGCCAAGTGAGTGCCAAGAGCTGCCAATCTGACCGAACAGCGCCACGTTTTCAAGCCTTTTCTAGCCTTCCCCTGAGCCTAGAAATTATAGCCCCTAATATGGTGTCACCCCTTGGTTTACTATGAGAATGTATTAGTCGTAATATTAAGTTCGAGGATGCTTCAACTATTGAGTAGTCTTTTTCTAACACTTATAGCCCCATATTGACTTATAATTATATATATATATGATAAAGTGAACTCGTATATAACTAATATAATATAAATATATATAATATATAATATATTATATTTACTTGCACACAACACACACACACACACACACTCTCTCATATTTTAACGCCAGCTTTATGCCTCAGCTGTTGGGCTCAACTTGTTGGCTTCATCTTTGAGGCTCAACTTTGGCCCACTTTGAGGTCACAACTTGTGTTCAATTTGAACTCATCTTTGTATATACGCATCTTTGATGAGCGTCATCTTGGATACCACCTATATTGATGATTAATCTTTGATGACGTCATCTTGTCCGTTCATCGTTTGACACTCAATTTATGAGGTTCGGATACATTTTGATGTATCCCAATCACCTAAAAGCAGGCCAGCATGGTGCCTTCCTGCGTGCTGCCCGCGAACCCGCCGACCGCCGTACGGATCCGGGCTCACAGATAACGCTCACATCGGAGCCAGAATCATAAATTATATTACTATAAACATCACTTTTATTTTCATATTAAAAACAATTTTTATTCCAGATTCTTTTGATCTAAAACTGTGATCATGGACGGACCCCCATGCTCTTACCCAATAGGGATTAACATTATTTTTCTTATATTTTTACTTTAATACTTTTAATTATAAATTTAAAAATGTTATGTAAGAAGAAAGATAAAACCAAGAGTTTGTGATTTTATAATCATTTCTAGTTACTACAAGTGTACGGAAATTAGTTTAAACCAAAAATATTGAAAGACTAGAAAGCAGTAAAACACTATTTTAATGAGTCAGACCTAGCAACAAAGGATTAGTATTCTTTGTTGGTTACTGCTTTATCTGCCTTAACTCAAATGATTTACGCTTTAACTCATATATTTATTAACATTTACATTTACCCTTCAAGCATATAAATCAGTAAAAATCGAATAGAGTGGTTAATAAGAGCAACAAGTGAATAGTATGCTTGTTTACTGCCTTTACGTCTTTAGACTCATATTTAACTGCTTAACTATATATTTAAATTAACTTAACATACCTTAAAGCAGTAAATCAGAACATAGAGTTTACATAGCAAAGGGGTTAGTATGCTTGTTTACTGCTTCTACTGCTTAATCATATTTTTTTACTCTTAACTCATATATTTATTACCATTACGTACCTTTAAAGCAAGTAAAATCAATAGAGGTGTACATAGCAACAAGGGGATTATGCGTTCGTTTTACTGCTTTACTGCTCAACTCATATTTTACTCTTTACGCTTAATCAACTGTTTTACTGCTTAACTCCATATCTTACTGCTTTTAACTCTATATTTATTACATATTATTTTTATTTGTGTTTAATACCTTTTTTATTTATTTTCTATTATTATTTATTGGTATTATTTTTATTATTATTAATATTATTATGTATTGATATTATTATTATACTTATGTATTACTTATGCACACATCTCTCTCATCTCATACGAACAGCCACACACACACACACACAACCACACAGCACAACACACACAAACACACCACACCTTACACCTACACACATACATAGAATACACTATGATGCACCGAGAGTATAATTTGTCCGCGACCCGGGAGCCGGACCGGAGAAAAAATTTAATTCCGCCGGAGGCCGTATGTCTTCCGCCAGAAATGAATTTCCATTTACTTACCTTAACATATATATATATATATATTATATTAATCATAACTATATATATATATATTATATTAAGAATATTATAATATATATAATATTATATACGTAGTATATACTAATTATATATATATATATTATATAATATAATATATATTATATATATACTATACATATATATATATAATATAAATTATATATATATATATATATATATATATATTATATATTAAGTATATATAATATAGTATTATATATATAATATAAATATTATATAAGATGACTCTAAACATGCAATTATCATACACCTTCCTTGTCCACCTAAGTCAAATACCTAGAGAAAATTACACTCCTTGAAAAAGGGCAAACCCCCGTAGTGGTGAAACATAGCTTGTGCCTACTGGAAACTATACTATCCAAGCAGGAAACCAGAAGAAAGGGGTTCAAAATGATTGATAGCGCCAAACTTACAGATCATCTTGAAAAAAAAACAAACCACATATTGAAGTAAAAACATCTTGAATCTTCAAGAGGAAAAATGGCCGAAAAAAGGAAACATATATCACAACACAGCAAGATTCCAGGTCCATCCATATCACAACTTTCACCTCATGAAGAAAATGATTTCTCGGACTCACACTGTTTGAAATAAAACTGACTTAAACAAAGGATTTGGAAATGTAGAATTATTGAAAAACAAAACTTATTGCCAGCATTTAATTATCTTAAGAGTCAAGGAATGATTTCTGTGACAATTGCCATTTCATTCTGTCGAACATTAGATTTAAGAGATTATATAATCACGTATTCCACATAATATTCCATCAAGGATCTGTACTTCAAAAAGAGATTTCCACACTAATATATAAAAGTAAAACCAAATAAAACACTTCATCGCAAAAATTCAGCCTCATAACATAGATATTTGACCCCCGATCATTAGTATAAAATGGAAAGCTTCATAGATATGTCAGGTGCGATTGATTGATAAGAATTTTCAAAGAAGTGGAACATTACAACATCAGTAGTTTTAGTTTCCAGTTCAATCAGAATAAAGGATTATGGGTCTAAAATGGATGGAAACATCTTAAACTGAATTGAAAAAAGAAAATTATCATTCTAAGATAACCCAACTCCAAAAGACATTACAAAATTTTTTCTGCTTTATGAAGGAGCGATAGTTTATAAAACATGGTTATTCATCCTTATAGCTCGTATCTTTAATGATTTTCTCCAAGTATATCAATTGAAAAACTGCAACCCAGGCCTGGTAGGGTAAAGTTAGGATTTTAGAGTATGACGATATGTAGTTATTCTTTCGAAATTCAAAATCTAAATATAGCAATACCACAAGCTTATCCCACAATCGAACATCAAAGAATCATCATTATTAATGCTTGCAAAGGATCATTAAGCAACGAATTCAAATAGTATATATCTTCATTAAGTTCGAAAACAATCTAGATATCTAAAATGCAAATCACTGGACCTAATGGAAGAATATAATAAATTCTACACCATTTGAAGAATAAAGCTACAAAGCAATATGATGAGTGAGTATTTTCTTGGTGTAAAAACCTGCAGTTTTTTATTAAAATCCCACCACTCACTCTGTGCCCTCCAATTAAATTCCATCCAGAAATATTGTAGCAAACTGCAAGGATACCTGGTCTGTAAAAACTATAAAAGATGAACTTTAAATTCTTACTGAACGAATGGCAAAACTTTGTCGAATCTGAAATCACAATAATAAAATTATCTCCCTTAAATACTTTGATCCAATAAAATAAATTTATGCTCAAAGAAGTTAAAACTTTATAAGAGCTAAACAAAATATTACAATACATTCATATCTGAATGAACAAATGATATCAAAATATCATCTATACAGATTCTCGTGAAGAAATCTGAAAACACGGCAATATTTGATAAGAAAAACACATTCAATGATCTGTAAGGCTTTTATGTACATGCTACAAGAAACCAAATCTAGAGAATGGAGAATATTCAAGAAATACGAAAGAAGGAATTTGCATTTCATCAAAGGGAAAAAAAGTTAATATAGCAAAATCACAGTGAGAGAAAACGAACACGAATTTAGAAAAGACTTCAAACTTACTTGGTTGATTAAGTATTTTTTCGCTTAGACCACCACATAGTATTAGAACGAAATCGTATTTATCTGATTCTACTTTTTATGTGAAAGAAAGAAAAGCTCTTTATCTCTGCTCCAACATCAAGCATTCTTTAATTTAATTATCTTCTTTGTTTCTTTGTTTTTTTCTTTTTCCCTTTTTACAGTTTTCACCACCACTCGGCAGAGACCATTCAGAGGTGTGAGGCACACCAAAGTTCATTCCCGCTAAGCAGCTAAATTACCACCCCATGAGCAACATGACCAGCTTTCAAAAGTATGTGAGGATTAAATTTCAACAGGAACACTAGAAATAGAGAGAACTCTCCACCAACCGATTGGCAGAAGAAAGAAGAGCAACCGCCAGAAACTAGCCTTGATACCAAGGATCATCAAAAATCTCCTTTCCAACCTTTCAAGGTATTTAGCGACTGAACATTTACAAGCATAACATATTCTGACAAGTAATGAAATCCTTTGTCCAGCACTAGCTAGATTTCATCCTTTCTCTTTCCTCTTGTATTACTTTAAGCAGCATTAATTTTTAACATATTACGAAAGTGATTACGCACTAAATAGAAATCATAAGCTATTTAATCTTTCCTTAGCGACTTTTGCAGCGATGTTGGCTCGAACTAATTATAACTTTAATTCTCCTCAATAAAATATTTCTTTTGATACTCAATACATTAGAACGATAACAGCTTTGGTACCACCTGCTACTTTTAACTATTTACGGTATTAAATATATTATATTATATCATAGGTCAGAATTTCAATAAACATATATTAATAATAACATAATTAGTATATATTATTATTAGTATATTAGTATTATACTTATATAAGATATAATCCCAAGTATTTATTATACTATGTATACTATATTATAATTATATACTAAATAGTATATATCTATATATATGTTTATATATTCAAATGAATTAGTTGTTAAAACTTAAAAACTTTAAATAATATAAAGATTAAGACTTACTTATATCATAATTTTATCTTTTGTGCAGAATATGATTTTCAGTCTTAAAAGTAAAAAATCTTTTCCAAAATCATTTACCTTATTTCGTATTGCATTTTTAGAAGTTAGATTTATAACAAAGGTGTACTTTTGTATATGCGGTCTCATTGATATCAAAACATACTTTAAGTTTAACAAAATAAATTAATAACACCACTCTAGAAATGTCTTTCATTATTCATGTTACACCGATTTAGTTTATATCTATTAATCTTTAATATTAATTATCAGAACTAATAATGTTCTCAGATAACATCTGCACAGGGAATTAGTTTCTACAAATTTGGAGAAAAAAGCTCTCAAATAAATTTATTCATTAAATTATCACTCATTATAATTGGAAATTATAAACTAATTTTTATTTTCAAAACTTACCTTTTAAAAATATAGCTCCGCCGAGAAACCGCGAGACTAGTGGTCTCGCCGACCGGATGATCTTTAAAAGCCGAACCTCCGCCCCCAAGCCAGAGCCGGAGCCGGAGATCCGTTGCACCTAAGAATACACCTACACCACACAACACACACGTCCACGCACCCTGTTTGATAACTAGAATCAAATACATGCTTCTTGTGGGTATAACTAACTAAATTAGTTGAAATAGAAATTTCTTCATTACAAGGATCAATTGCTAACACGCGTTCAACTTATAACAAAATTATTCTAAACTTTCTTAAACTTCATATAAATCAATCATTTATCTGGTTCTGTGAAAACAAAGAAAGTATTATCATAACTTTTTAATACCTTTTTGTTTATAAATTTTATGAAATGTCTAGTAAAAACATAGTTTTTACTGACATAAAGAAATTAGAATCAGTAAATCAGTAAGGCAAGCCCGTAGCGACATCCCTCTACACCAAGCGTTAATATGCCAGTTTGTTCTGTACTATGACTTATCTGCTCTTTTTTACACATTCTATTTCATCAGATTAATGTATATATAAGTAGAAAATATACAAAATAAGTTCTTGCTCGCGCCTAACATAACATGTTTATATTAAAATTATTTATAATAGTTATTTATAATTAAATAACTAATTTATTTACTTTTACATTTAATATTCAAATCTCGGTTTACCCTATAAAATATTGCAAATTTTTTTAAATATTTGATTTTTCTTATTATTATCTATTACATTGACATCCAACACGATGAAAAACAACAACTAACGCTGCACTCCTACAATACGTAAACGGTACCTCTCTTTATAATGTGTGTTAAATAATCTAGCTTCAGCCTTAAATTTTTAGGATTTAAACCTTTTTGTACCCCGGGACGATTTAGTACTATTAATATGTTCAAAATATTATTTCAAATGGTTCTCTGTAAAATGTGGTAAAATAACTACGTTAGGCAAAAATTAGGACTAACGCCTCTTTTGAAAACCCCGACTGATTTTAAGTCCTAATATTTCCAGTCAAATCGGTATTCCTAAGATAGACAAGAAATCAATTTATTATTATTCTAATTAAATATATGTCAAAGTGAAACAATGATCATTCAGTATGTATCATTTAAGCAGTAAGAAGGAAATGCTTTCCTTCTTGTGAATGGATGGAGTAATCATTATCCTTGTAATCCTTATCTCTATATTACCGCGCATGTGATTGGTCGAAATTTATATCCTTTATCCTCATTTTTGTGTTCAAGGTATGTGTAAAAAACATGACTTTTCATATCTCTAACTCTTTTACCTCGTAATTGGATAAAAATTAGCGTTGGTTCTTAAACTTGATATTGATGCAGGTGTGTGTAAATTCATTTATTCCTTTCCCCTACAAACTCCAATATCTTTTCATTTTTAAGAGATCATCCACCTCCAAGTGGTAGCTGTGTAAGCGTGCGACAGAGAATTCTTTGTGCGTGCCCGATTTGCACTCAAAACTGTTTATTTTTACTAATGATTATCATAAATTTATAAAATAAATTACTTACTGATAAAAATACCTTAAATTAATTCACTAGAATAATTATGTAATAATATTAATTAAATTCCACTTAGATCTTATAGTTATCTTTACCATACAATTCAAGGCAAAACCGCTAAGAAGCGCCCGCAAGCCGACCCGGAAAAGGTAACTAAACGCTGTATAAGCACATTCTTTTTCGGAAATCCGCGTCGTAATAAAATCCTCTTTAGAAAATTCATCATCTATCTCTATTACATTTTTAATGTATTTTCAAATATACCTTTCCTATATTATGAGTGTCGCTTCCATTTTTTTCTTACTTAAACAGAAAAAATTGGATCTATTAGAATAATATCATTATGTCTCTTGGAAAGTCTGAAAAAAACATTTAGTTTTGAAATGAACATTTCGTTTTTGATCATCTTTTAATCAGGTCTGGTTTCTTCCCAGTAGCATTAGAATTTTTTTTATGGATTATAGTACAGAGAATAGTGAATCGGACACCATCCTTGTTGTACCTTGTTATAGCCACGTATTATATTTACTTAATAATGTGTTAAAAACAAGTTTATATGCCAAAATTTAAAGTACATCCTATCTACATAGATCGTGGATAAGTTTATAGAGTGCCACAAATACCCTCCCTTTTCAAGGTATTCTTTACGTTTATTTCTTCTCTTATGTATAAGAAGTTCATGGAAAAAGTGTTTATTCGAAAAAATCATATTATTACATAATTACTATATACATTATTTATAAGATGTTAAATAATATAATACGTACATGCATGAAAAACTTCCCCTCCTTGTACAAACCGTAAATCTTTCTCTTTTATGGATGTCCAAATTAAAGTATTGAATCAATATCTTATACTCAAAAACATCAAGTATCTTGATAAGTCGTCATACCTCTTTCTAGTAATCTAGCTTTTTATGCATTCTGTATACCATTGAGAACATTTTCACTTTGGTTTGTAAAAACACTGATATACCAGGATTTAAAATAAAAATGGGCTTGAACATATGTTATAATATTCATAAATATACCTTTTTATTTAAAAACAAACTATATATTATAAATAACATACTGAAATGGGACGGTGTTTCCAAAAGATATCATCCTCTGGATGTGTGCCCTACCACTTGAAATACAACGCCCCATATTTCTGCGTAACCGCCTTAAGTTTTATATATTACGCACGGACGTTCCATGGCTATTTGCTTCCTTTGTCCTCCTACCTCTTGGTTTACTTCACAATGTTTATTACTTGAACACATTATGGAATAACTCTTCCCTACGTACTTTCCTTTTTTCAAATAAATTTGTTGTTCACTCAAGTTTATATAACTGAGCATTAGTACATTATCTCTCACGGGACTTACCGTGTTTGCTAAATAGAGAGGACCCTTCGAATGAGCTGGTGTCATTAAACAAATCTTTTCCAACTCAAAACCATCTTGAGTTTCGGGTCTTACTTTCAAATGACTCGAGGACTGTGCTGGTGTGACAGTATTCTCTATGATGCTCAAATTGACTTCAATTTCTTCGTCGAGTACAAGATCACCATCTTTGGTATGGTTTGGTTTAGGTGAATTCTCAAAGTTTTCAGGTCGACTCAAATTTTCCATTATTTTAGAAGAAACATTCTTATTCTTTGGCCTGGCTCTATACTTCTCGAAACTATGATAATTAGTGGGTGAGTATCTTTAGTCTCAACCTCCGCTTTCTTTAACACACTATCTTGATCAATAGGAAAGGTTTCGTTTATCTCAAAGCTTACTTTCTTTCTTCTAGGCAACTGTTGCCAATTAAAGAATTTTCGGACAAAGTTGGTTCTTTTATTTGTCTGAGACCACCTTCTGTATATTCTCTAATCAAGTAAGTACTTTGCTTGGCAAAAACAGGTATATCCATCACTTTGTCGTCTTCTCTGATGGACATTTTAGAAGTGAACAGATCTATGGTTGTAGGTAAGTTAGCGAGAATATTAGTCCTCAGTAGTACATCCCAACTAGGGTCACCTTTTACTTCGCTCCCCAGAAACGTAGTGAGGTAATATTTTTTATGCATTCTGAGATATAGTTTGACCTCTCCCCTTAATTTTGTTGGGTTGTTATCAACTCCTTGAACAATGAGATCGGTTGAATGAAGGGTATCTCAAAATTGCTTTCTCTTTCCAACCCTCTTAGTCTCCTCGGATTTATCAAACAAATGCTGGACCCTACATTTAGCAGGACGCATGTCTTGACTTCCTTTTTTCCTATAGTGGGCGCAAGATAAATATTAGTGTAAAAATGATGTCCCAGTTTAAAAGGTCTATTAACACTTTCTTGAAAGAATGTTTGAACTACAATATTATCTCTTTCTCAACTATTTACCTGTCCATTATTTTCTCCTCTTAATCTCACCTTGTTTTTGCCGCTAAATGAAAATTTTCCTGATTAGCCTCAGATTTGGGTGCAAAGAAACTTCCATCAGAAGGATTATATTCTTCTTCCTCTTCTTCACTCACCTCTGAATCTACTGGATGGTTATCAGCTACATAAACTTTCGTCCTCAGCGACCCACTAGCACCCTTTCTTCTGACACTCTAATATATTATATCTATAATCATATATATATACTATTTATATTATACGTAAATACTATATAATGAGCCTATATACTATACTACGCTACTATATATCATACCTATATATTTACCTAGCTATTTATATAATACTCTATATATATATATATAGCATGGGCTTCGCCAGCTTCCCATTTACTATAGAAGACTTTCTATCTATAGTATATTATATATACGTAAACATATATGTTAGTTATATATAATCATAATATAATTATATATATATATATATTCAACAATATATACCTATAATATATATGATATATGATTCAATATAATGTAATATATTATATATAATATTTATTACATATAATAATTATATATATATTAATATAAGAAAGAAGACAAAAACGAGAATATTAGATAATTAATATAGATAATTAATAATTTACAACATTTTTGTTTTTATTAAAACTAAGAATATCACAATCCGTGACGTCATTGACATATGATGACGCTATATAATCGTTAAAAAGAGTGGCAAGATTGAATTATTTAAATAAATGTTGTCCTTTGAGTTTCGATGGACTGGCAATGTGACTTTATCAGATCTTTACTGTATAGTGCTGAAGTTACAATAATCATTAATTGTGTCAAAAACACAGATTCTTCTTGCACAACTCTATCATAAGCCAGTCCTTTTAAACCTGTCGTCCTTCGCATAGGTGTCATGTCTGATACCAGGCCAAGTCCTTGAGTACTTCGGCACTCGCAGAGCTACTGAAAGACGTGTGCTTACTTTATACTGGTGAGTGCATGGCTAGGCGGAGGTAGTTATCTACTCAAATCGCTTTTTCTCAGACGGAAAGAGGAAGGTTCAGTCTACTTTTACAGATTGGGCAAATGAACAGTATTTGTTAGTTCCTTCACTACTCAGTTTCTTGTCCCTCGAAATTTTGTACCAAAGTTCTAGCTCTTCTTCTCATGCCTTTTTAAAGTGTAAAAACTATAAATTTGAAGTTCTCTTTTCGTTTAATCATGGTGTTTATGACATAGTAAGGTGAAACAGCGGATGAGAAATGTCATATGCATAGCGGTGTACTTATTTCGGTAGAAACACCGTAATTTCAAAGAAGAACGGTTGATAGCATATCCAGATCACCCAGAGTATTAAGGATTCTTCTTCAGACTTCTGGTGGGTTTGTTCGCGGATGAGTGTTGCCGCGGTGCTGCTTGCGTACCAGAATATCCATGGAGTTTATATTCAGATCACTTCCCAGTTGCTCAGCGATTTAACTTAGCTTCTTTTAACACTTCGATCATCGATTTTTCCTTCATCTTTCCGATGGCTCCCTTAACCGGAATTTACCCAATTAGTTAGAATGTGCTTGCGAGGGTTTTGTACTCGAAATTATGCAAGGTCTTGGATTGGAGAGCATTTACACTGGCTCTCACATCGCAGAGTACTTCGCGATCGAATTATCATAGCCATGATGAATACACTTACAGTGCCGCTGAATGTGCAACTGAAAAGGCGCTTTTCTTGTGGGTGATTTCCTTCAAATGGAAAAGACTTTGTAATGCTGTGCAATCATTCGTACAAGTGGCTCCTTAAAAATCTGATGCACTTTGTGTTCGTCAGACCATTCTGTAATGGCACTAGGCTTGGATCGTTTGTGCACATTAATTTTCTTACTCAAGACCGACTCGCAGCACATCAAACATATTGTGGAACATGGTAGGAGCATCCGGAACAATGAAGAAAAAAATCCACCGATGAAGTGTTAAAGAAGCTAATCAAATCGCCGAGCAACTGGGACTTATCTGAATATACCACTGGGATATTTGGTAGGCAGCAGACCGCCAGCAAACATCCAGCAACAAACCCACCACGAGTTCTGGAGAACATCCTTAATAACTCCGTATCTGAATTTCTATAACCTCTTACTTATGATGAAATTTACGGTTTACTACTTGAAATACACCGTGCTTAATGCATTGACATAGTCTACATCCTTCCACTATGGCTACTCATAACAATCGATAAGTTAAGGAAAAGACAGCTTCATTTTTATAGTTTTTACCACTTAACAAGGCATAGAAGAAGAGCTTCAGAACTTTGGTACGAAAGTTTGGAGTAGGGACAAGAAACATGAGTATGAAGAAACTAAAAATCTATTTATCATCCCAATTCTTAACAGGAGATGCAACCTCTCTTTCCGCTCGACGACAAAAAGGATTTGATCGTACTACTCAGCCTTAGCCACTGCCACCCACCAGATATAGCTTAGGACACACTCTTGTCAGCTCTCTCGACGGAGTGCGAAAGTATCAAAGATTCAAGGCTGCGAGAGTACTTGTGAAGACGACACGGGTATAAAAAGGCTGGCTATTATGAGTGTGCCACAGAATATTTGTGTTTTGACATTATGATTATTTAGTCAACAGTAGTTTGATAAATTTTGCGTCTGTGAACTCAAGGAAATTACTTATTTAATAATCATCAATGTTGGCAACGGCTCTTTAATTGTGAATTTTCCAGCTTACTTGGGGCATATAATTGGGATTGATATTCTGTTTTAATAAAAAAAAAAATTTTTAGAAAATTAATAATATTTAATTATCCATACAAATATTTCTAGTTTTATGTCTTCTTTCGGAATATATATATATATAAATATATATATAATAATAAGTATTATATATATAATAATATATATATATATATATATATTATATATATTATATATAAATATAATATATATTATATATTAATAATATATAATATATATTATCTTAGTTAATACATATTTATATATATATTATTTAAGCCTCTATAAATTGGAATCTTGCTAATCCATGGGGTATATGTATAGGCCTAAGACGGAATATAGCATATGAGTAGATATAGAAAGGATATTATTATTATTTAAGTATTGTTTTAATGGGTAAAAATCTATGAAGGTGTTGCGTTGGTAGAATAAGCTGCGAGTTGACTATTAGTATGTGGAACATGATCAATTAAATCGAGTGTTCAGCGATTTAGAACCAACCTCAGATAGTGTATGTAGCCTAACCTAATGAGAAATTTAGTTATAAGCGACGTGTTGTTCCCGTAAAATTTTTTCCCCTATCTTCTTTAAATGACAGTTGTTCTTCATCCATTCACCACTACGCCAATATATATTATATATTATTAATCTATGGATATCTTTAAAATATTAAAGATAATATACCTCTAGAAGATAATATTAAAGTTTAAGGTAACAAAAATACGATAAAAGTATAGGGTATGGATATAAGCGGGTGTATATAAAGTAGAAATGTAGTAGGTATAAAATATAGGACGCTATATATGACAGATATATCTAGTAATATAGACCAGAAATCAGATAGTAAATAATTTATTATAGTATAAGAATTTATATGCTAATTACCATTTATTTCGCCCGCAGATTAGTTATACTCAACCCACCCAATTGTAAACTACCGCTATCTATATCCTTTCACGGTTCCTTCTCTCCCTTTACAATATACTCCGCCTTAAAAGAGGCAAAAAGAATCTCTTGTTAAAACCAGCATGAGATGCACACGTTTCCTCGGCCTGCAAACAACTTATTTTTATCTTCAGATTTTTCTCTCCTTCTCACTTACATTCATCCGCCCCTGTATTACTGCAATTTTTCTCTTTGTCACCGGCTCTTCTTTAGTCTCGTGATCGCTATCTTCGTCATTCTATCTTTCACATATCATATGAACATATGCTACCGTAATCACTAACTATGCTCCCTCATATATAATCTCTCTCTGTATCCATATATCATTGCCATTTACCTTCTCTTCTCCGTAGGGCTAGGGTTTGTCGTATCTCTGTTATGAAGTACCTCAAGCTGCATTCTGGATGACCTTATCACATGTACCTCGCACCGTCACTTCGCCCTCGTATCACTAGTGTTCCTTATTTTCCACATAAAAGTTTTATTGTAATGTAGATACTCCATCCGGCTATCCTATCTCAGTTTCTGGTCTTACCTGTCAGATGATCGTTGTCCTTTAATTCTCTTCCACTCAGCTTTTCGATCGGTGCTGAATAAATCTCCGTCCACTTCAAACGCTTTTCTGACTCATGGCGCGCAATTGAAGTTGAGCTTCGACTTTGTTAAATTGGTGACGATTCAAGAACCCCTCTGAATAGGTTCTCTTCCCGCTATTTTTTAAACTTTTAAAACATAGAAAATAAAGACCCCGCCTTCGTAGTATCTTACTTATCATATATATATATAACACTATTATAATAAGCATTACTTAATAAAATATTAATATCATAATATATTATTATCACACTTACATATACCAGTAGTTAGCTCCTACCAATATTTTTTATCTTTTAAAACTATTAATCTAATTAAATAATTATATTATAGAAAATGTTAAAAAAAAACATTATAAAATAATTTAAAAATCAACTACTTTAAAACCATATATAATATTCATATTAAATTTCTTCCCCTTTCTAAAATTAAATACTCATGCAGTAAATCATATAAAATTCAAAAGAAATATATTGAAAGAATGCCAAACGACGTATAACTTAAACTAAATGTTTAAACGAAATAAGCAATCCTAGATACAACGTTTACTGACACCTAATTGAAAATCGTCACACGATTAATATTTAAAAAAATATTTGAATTTTTTTCCTCTCTCGTCTCTCTCTCTTCTCTCTTCCCTCGTCACTCCTCTCTCCTCTCTCTCATCTCTCTCTCTCTGCTATCTATCTACTATCTATCTACTATCTCGATACTATCATATGCAATCTATCTATCGATGCAATATCTTCTATTAATCGATATCTCTCTAATTATCTATCTATCGACAATTACTATTTTCCACTTATAGACATAATTTAGCATAAAATTACCAGTATTGCTGATATAAGTTTTTGAAAGACATGATAAGATTCTTTATTGTTTTAATAATACTGTACATTTCATATAAAAAGTAAACATTTTAGGAAGATAGAAATGAAATATTTAGTATTTAAAATTTTACTATGCAGCTTTCGTATCAATCTGATATATAATAATAAGCAATGAAAATAAACATCTTGAAATTCGCAGAAAAAAGACTTAGTAAATTAGAATTCCTCAAAATAAATAAACGGATATCATTAAATTTTCGTATATGAGAGATCATAAGTAAATAGATGGAATGATTATATTATATAGTAGACGGAATGAGATATAATATAGTGACTAAGATATGATATGAAGGATTATATTAAATATATAATTAAGTATATGAAGAATGATATAGATAGAGAATAACTATATGTAGGAATATATATAGTGAATAGATCATGAATAAGTATAACGTCAACCAAATTGTAAATCAGGCAAAATTTAAAACGCGACAGGGAATATATATATAGGATAGAGAGTAATATGTAATCACCAGTTAGATCTACTATTAGGATAGTATAAAGATTATAGATCGATTATGTAACTATAGATATGATATGAAATAGATCGATAAATTAGTATATTATCTCACCCCAGAATACTGCGACGGAAGCAGCTATATTATAGCTATTCCAACTCCTAGAACTAAGAATGAAAAGCCCTCGCTTAAACTCCAAGAGATCACCAAATATCATTTCGACGAACCCTCCCCGGCAGAATGGTAAAAATATCCCTCCCCCTCGCAGGCATTAGAAGGCAATACCCACTCCTCCATCAGTTTTTAGAAGGCACCTTAAGAGGCGCCATGATATATATATAAGAAAACGATTATGTTTTCCCTAAAACTAATTACGCGCGAATAACCTGTCCCCTAGCAGTGAGATCAGTGGCCATCACTTCCTTGATGACGACAGTTAACTATTCCCCGTCCATAATGTCTTCAGAACCCCTCGCTCTTGGTTATTGTGACTCGGAATTCCATCGCGTGCCCGCCCCACACGTTTCTGTTATTTGACAAAACGTTCCCGACCCATCTAGTTCCCGCATTCAGGCTCGAACCCCTATTCCGTTACTAGACATAACTAATTCATACGGTTGAAATGGAATGATAATAGGGTAGGACAACTATAGGAGTGATACTAATGAGGGTATAGTATAATAATAGTTATGTCGTATAGTAAACACCTATTAGGATATTGAATGCCAACATAGTAATGACACACGTTATTAATCGAGAGAGCCAAAACCGGTAAGATAGTATATACTGAGTATAATCTTAAACCGCTTGCAAAATGTTATTACCTTATTGGGGTTCGAGAGAGGAAAATTTTTCATCTTTAGAATCCCCTTCAATCGATATTCAATTCGATTCTCTTACAAAACCTACTAGTGAGAACGTCTTAACAGTATTATTCAAATGGAACGACGAATAAATGATTAGGAGCAAAATTAACTATAGTTTCCTTTGAACTTCAGAGAAATTAAACATGTTGTCAAAAAGATTATCATCACCTTGAGAACTTTCACTAAACTTATAGCAAAAACTGAATAAAACTACATAATGCTTTTAGAAATTGAAAAAGAATAATAAAAACTAGCTTCATAGATGTGTTCGCAGGCTCTCATCCGCGCCCCAAGGTATCTTTGTACGTCTACCTATATCGATTCCATAAACCAAGACCAATGAGCACGAATATAAGCTTCCCATAGTTGACATCTATACAACCGAGACCCAACTAGTAACCAGCAATGGTGGATTTACGTCCCCCCTTATCCCCCTTCTGCCCAAATCTTACACCCATACGCCAATCGATGATTTACATTGCTAGTTTCCAATCAAGTATTACACACTTAATTTAGACTAATTGGATCGATGTTTGGATCGCCCGATCATACACAGAAGTAGTACAGGTAGATCCATAATTATCTTAGATACATGTATCATTCGAGAGATGAAAAGTCAATGGATATAATAAGCCAGGACCAACCACGGTGAACGCACTACCACCATTTAACGGAAGAGTAAAATCCACCGTAATTCGGTTCTCTACTCTGTACAAACTACATTAGACACTTGGCAATCACTCTCCCTATTTACGTGTACTCCACTCCCCGCACTTAGCCCTACCTACAGAAGCTGTAATCGCTCTTTCAGTATACTGAGCGCGACGAAAAGACAGGGGACATTGTTTCTGACACCCAATAGCTCCCGGCACCACGAGAAGCAAACTGCTCTTTTTATAAAGGAACACATGATGACACCTTGTTTCAGGCAATTCAATAACAAGAAAAACCGAGTATACGGCCTCTTTTGTTAGAATCTGTGAAATTCTAACAGCACGTGGCACAAGAAGACTCAGAATTCAAAAAAAAAGAAGATGCACCAATTCCTCAGGATGCCTAATCCTCAGATACTTATATTAGTTAATAACGAGTCCTGCTTTGGCGTAGCTCACCGACAAAGAAATGGTAGGTTAAAAGTACAGTCTCACTACGACATAGGTATTTTACAACGAGACGATTGTCGGTCACGCGCCAACCCTATGTATATCAACAAAATTGAGGACAATGTCACTAAAACTCGTTCTACATATAATCCCTGACCATTCTATCGTCCTCTCCTATTTAGATTGACCATAACAGATTTTTCCATCGTAAAAATGTTTCAAACGTTTTCGAGTAGATTGCCACTACTCTTCATTATCACAGATGCAATTAATCTTAGTTGTGAAATTACTGAGAAATTCGGACCCTAAACTAAGATCTAATAGCAACCCAAAAAAAAGAGCCCTGAGAGACACCGTGGGAAATGGAGCACAGAGACGACGGCGCCAGATTGACTAAAAAGTTTAGAAAAAGAACCATGGTAGTAAATGGGGTCTAAATTTGGAAAACCTTCAATCTGGTAGCTGTCGACCGACGTTTAACATTATCTATTGAAAATATAAATAGAAACTCGCCGGTTGACTCTAATCCTCTTTTACAAAGTATCTGTGGTATGGCTAGTGCACCAATCTAGTATACAGGTGTAGGGTGCGCTCCATGCGCACTACAGGTAGGATCGGCAAGCACCCGACTGTTTCTTCGCGTGGCACTAAACAACACTTTTCTGGGTCCACCCCTTCAGGCCGCAACTCCCACCAATCAGAGAATCAGTCTGCAGCCACAACATATCCACACCCTCTTGAGGAATCACCTCCACGCATTTCAATATACCCCGCACACGACACCACAGTAAAAAACCACTGCATATTTTGTGAATCTTTGAATGTGTCCAGCTAGCTAATCTTACACTAGGTCTCGCGAATAAACGACAGTTCCATAAATCACAATATACTAGTAAGTGCGTATGCGATTTTTTGTCAGGGACCTCACAAAGTGACTTTAACCGCATTGGATTAAAGTAAGTTTCTTTAAACTTTATATTCTCGCACTATAATTATCTGGCCTGACACCTGGGGCATGAAGATACATTCACTTTTAAATGTCTGAATTGATAATTACTGGGTTAATTAAACATCTTATTTATTAATCTCTGTTTATTCAGTTATACGTATTTTGCAATCGTATTTGATATGAACTAGTTTATCATTTATCGCTGTTTCTTTTTTTCTGATTTATTCATTTGGAGTTTACTGTTTGATTCTTCCTTCTGAAGTGATGTTTTTTCACCATTCGGGACCCAAGATTTTGCTTTTTGGATCCCTTGTAAGGCGAAATTAATGGTCAGATTTTAGGATTAGAGAAGATGTTTCTTCCTCTCCATTGGAGAGTTTGCGCTGTCCTAGGGCATTTAGAGTACACGGAATGATTCGGCTCAAGGCACCAAGCGAGTCTGGGTTATGTAGAATTTCTATGCGATGGTGGCGAATCATGATCTCATGTAAACTAATTATTGGATGAGGTAGTGCTAGGCATAGATGGCAGTCGAAGAAGTTTCTGATGGAGGGAGCTAAGCAAGAGAGGATACTTGATGAGACTAACTGAAGAACATATAATCTGGTTATCTGATCTTGATGACGTCAGTATAAGTAGAATTTTTAGTATTTCTTGAAATTGAGGGGTTGTTATGAATCGTGATTAGTTGTTATAACTATGATTATCATTCATCATACAGAGTAATTTTCGCCTCCAATATCTTATTTATACGTTTGCATTTTGTTGTATCCGTTTTAGGAAGACCAACTGATTCCCAACGGGTGAAATAATGATTCGAGGTTGCGATGTTTACGAAACATTGAATGCCCTAGAAGAGATTAGAAAACAGATCAGACACCTAAATCAAAGACGAAACTAGGCTATAATAAAATTATAAGATGTCGAAATAGTAAGTTAAGTAAAAGAACAGATGAATACATAGCCAGTATCTATAGGCACATCATGCGATTACTAGAGCCTTATATATTTGACCGTCAACACGTCAAGGTAGGAAAATTTTATATGCAAGCTCGGGCTTACGATATTACTGTGGACGTCGACTGGACTTAATTTTATCGGGATAGAATATATGTATGATAGTAGTATATATAATTATAAATATATATAATAGAAATATATTTAATAATATATTATGCATTCTACTGACGTGAACCTATATATATATATATATTAATAGTATATATGTATTATTAGTATATTAACGTATCAAGCTGATTCTAATGGGTTCCTCATAATACTTATATAGTAATATAGTTATATAGATAGTAATATAATAGTTAATAATATATATAGATAAGAGTATATATAAGTATACTATATGAATTATATATATATAAAGTATAATATTCTATTATATCAGGGTTCCGGATATAGAGAGAGACCTTTGTAGTTTAACCGGAGTCTTCCCAAACATGATCCAGTCGTGATTGTGATTCATAATGTTTTTTTATTTTTCGCACATTAAGTGAATGCTTTGTTTATAATCGAGTCCTTTTTAAACTTGTTTCAACTTAAACTAGCTATATAGAGGGGGTTTATAAGTATTTTTGAGAACTGCTAGTAAATAATTTTATAAAGAACTAAGTTATGGAAAAAACTTTGTTATTTTGAAGTTATGTTAAGTTATGTCAAAGGATAGTCATAGTTAGGTTTTTAGAATTGTATGGAATGTGACGTAATGGTTTTGATAAAGTACTGAGGATCTTCTTGTTATATCTTCGTCTTTGTGAATTTGAGTGTTTAGGGTATTCTATTTATTTTAAGTTATTTATTTTAAGAAAAGGTTATTTGTTTTATGTCAACAAAGAACTTTACGTATTTGGTGTAGCTATATACCTATTTAGTTACCGACATAACATATTGTACAGCTCTATTATGAAGTCTGATTGAGATATTCGTTTTACGGATATTACGTGATAAGGGTGTGTGAATGGCGTGGTAGTTTTAAACCTTTCTAGATTTTTTTTTTAGTGATTTACAATATGTATTGTAAAAGTTACGCGGTCTTTTAGATTTTCACAATCATTTACGTTTTTGTAGGTGTAAATACTATTTTAATCATTAAGTATCAACTTTCGCTGTTTCTTTTGATGTCTGTCCTGCTCTCAGTTTTTGTATGTGGATGGTTTTGTTGTATGTGGGTTGATGTGTGTTACGTTTGTGGATGGGGCACAGATGTTATCACCGGACAGCAGGGGACCTTGCTAATCGAACTTTTATCAAATCTGCGGGCTATACTCTCTAAACTTGGCAATACGAGAATGCGACTACAGAACTACAACTAGACCTCATCTAACTCTAGCCCTGAACCTTTATGCTAGTTGTGTAGAGAACACAGATAGCAGATTTCATGCTCTAATCGTATGTACATAGAATCGATATACACTGAAATTATGGTAGTAATTGTACGAGGCAGGAAACCAAGGTCTAAGGTGGGGGTATGGGAACCGATGCTGTACATAAACACTACCTGTACTCCAGGTCATCGAGTGAATCCTGAAGATCTCACTGACTTCCATGTGTTCTGTGGATCTTAAACTTTCTTCCTTATGCTACACAGTTTGTGGCTTCTGCGTACTTTTGATGAGCACTAACAGACACAGATGATTTCGAACTGGCCTTCTTTATGCTATTTATCCTAGCTCTCATCCACCGACCGTGATAACTTTACTGCTCAATGACTGAGAGGTCCTTCTAATTTGGGGATTTCATTACAACACTGAAATGGGATGGGTCCTCTCATTACTGATTTTGAGAGAATGGATAGTAATCCGTCGGGATAGCCCTGGCCCGACACCGCCTAAGCGATTAACCTGTGATGAGATAGCAATAGGTATGTCCTACAAACGTTTCTGGAACAACGAGCGACGGAGCTACTGTCAAACTATTAGCTAGAGAGGAGCAAGCCAACCACGAACATTACCGGGATAGTAAGAACTACCCACCTCAATTTCGAATGGATAAAACACACAACAATTCAACGAATCACAAGGTTCACGACTATCTCCCTTGTCTATCTATAAGAAGACAGAGAATAGAACCACCCTCGTCTATTTTTGAATTTGCTGCCACCCAAACAAAACGCACGGAGACTCGACACCCTACTTGATACTTTAGCTCTTCTCACAGCGGAATGAAAGAGAACGACGAGAGCGAAACCAACAGGTCCTCCGGACGATGCGGCCTCACTCGGTTTCATGGTATATCAGAGCACAGGCAGGAGGCACTCTGTGAATCAGGCCGAGACGGCAAGATCGGAGGCGAACAGGACGTTGCTTCTTTTTTTCGCTACTGGTAACTGCTCTAATTTAAGGAGATGAGGGAGCACGCCGACTGCTTCTGCTCTCCACGACGTCAGACTTCGATCGTACTCCGCAATCCTTATCTCTGACTCGGTCCTCCAGCACCGGCTGTAGCGATTGATGGGAATGAGAGGGTTCTTCCTTCTTCGACTATCTTTCTTCCTCATAATCGGATGGGTTCAGTGAGTTTGTTTCTGGCAACATCGAGGGCTAGAGACAGCCGGCGACGGTAATCCGGGAGTGGGAAAGAGAAAAACATTCGTTCTCCTATCACTTTGGCAGTAGAATTGTTCAATTCTAGGCTACGAAACCGTGACTGCATGGTGAAGGAGCGGAATCTCTTCGAAGCAAGCGGGCGCTTTCAATCAAAAATGAGCGCGGACCAGACAACGCTCCTCCTTGCTTTTTCTCCTTACAAATGTTCTGCGGCGTCCCTCCTCTTGACCAAAATACACAACGACTCCACTCAACTTGCCTGTTACAAAATATCTTCCTCATCTCTTGAATCTAAGAACTCTGGTCTAAAGAATGGTTAGTAGTTAGTTGTGCTATTCTCCCAAACCTGAAAGGCATTCTTTCGGGACTGCCTTTCTTAGCCATCGATGAGCGTCAACAGGCGACGGGATGTCTGGCATCCTATCCTCCTGCGTTCTGAGTTCGAAAATATCTCCAAGACTCCTTTCGACTGTGATTACATGTCATGATACGGTGACATGGGGTCCTGGAACGCAACCGAAGGTATCAGGAAGGCGAGAGATGCCCGGGAGAGATGGAACATGCACCCGGGAGTTGTGAAGGGGATGTACATTCCGGCTTCTCCCGCCCACTCGTATCAACTAGCTATCTCGGATATTTCGAGAAATACTGACTTGTCCTCAGTGTTGGGGGAAGCGACGCAAATGTCAACCTAGTGGTGCCGAAAAAGGAAGCGCTCTGATCGTATTCAGAGACTTCGCCCTAATGAAGCTTTACTGTCTGTAGTCATATAATCTTATGGAAGACTGTACGTCTAACTCTCATTTCTTTAGTCATTCGGAATCTCATTCAACTTCGTTCAGGCCGCAGGTACAGGTTTCAGGCGCTTCGGCTCCTTGGCATTATACTTTCCTATCTTTACTGATTTAATGTTTTCCGCTTGCTTAGGAAAGCGATACGGGACATTCGCTTCGGTGGCGACTGTGACATAATCCAGAGGCTTTTGAGCAGGGATGGCAGCAGTCACTGGCTCTTTCAAAGCTCCCCTCCTTATGGGCCTATTTCTCTTTCTCTTGGCTTACATATGTCCTAGTCTTTCTCATTTTACAATGCTCCTAAGAATCGGCTGTTGTTGTGGTGGAGGCAGACTTTCTTGCTTCCTATTTCTGTCAATAGTGCGTTGCTTCTCAGGGTTCTGTCTTATCTCTACTTTATTAACTACTCTTGAGATTCATTAAATGAAATGATTTTGCTCGCACCTGCACAGATTCATAACTCTTGAGAGATCACATTAGGACAGGGGATGACGTCGACCCATTACAATTCATTAGAAGAAATTTCAAAATTCTGCGACGTATCATATGTTCATAGAATTGGAGACCTACTGTACTGATAAGAGAGTCCGTACGGATGATCGACTCTTGCTCAACGTGAATCTGGAATAGAAGAATTTCGGATGAGTGTCTGAACCTTGGAAATCTCAACCTCTTAAAAACGTCAACTGCACAAATCGTCCGTCTCTAGAGACACTTTCGAAACTTTCCTATCTCTTTCGACGGTTCTCTCGCTCTCCTGTTGACAGGTTTCCAAGACATCCTTGGCCTTAACATAAAACAAAAAATTGTTTTGGAACCTCTTGCCACAACGGTTGCAGGGCGGCTTCCAAAGAAAACTGGAGGTTTTTCGTTTGAAGAGACTGGCGGAGACTTTTTTTCCTCTGACCCAGAGTGCTCCAAGGAACGACAGAGCAGAGTAAGTACAAGGGGACTCACGACCTTTGCTGATTGGT
>JABUQX010074061.1:45000-55000 GCA_015478945.1 Trachelipus rathkii | reverse complement strand
TACCTCAACTTTGAAGGTTCATCTTTGACGACTCATCTTTGATGACGTCATCTTTGATACCATCTATATTGATGATTCATCTTTGATGAAATCAACTTTTATTGTCGCTATACTACCACCATCGCGGGCGCGAAGAAAGGTTAATGTCGTCACTCTTACCCGTTCATAAGCTGCATAGGCTGGGTGTGCGCCCTCCGCGTGAAGGCCCACAACCCCGCACCAGCAGGTGCGACCCGCCACGTTCCCGCCCGCCGCGTGCCCGCAGGCACAATATTTCCGCGTACCCGCCCACCGCGTGCGCCCGCGCGTTCCCGCCCCCCGCGTGCGCCCGCAGGCGCAATATTCCCGCGCGAATGAAAAATATATACTATAAGGGCTCTCATTCATTTTTATTTTCATACTTAAACATTTCGAATTTCTTTCAAATATGCTATGAACATTCATTTATTTTCATACTTAAACATTTTTATTAAAAACATTTTTCGCGAACCTAAAACTGTAATTCATGCATTTAATATATATATTTATTAACATTTTTTTACTTAATACTTTTTACTTAATACTTTTTAATTTATAAATTTTTAAAAAAATTGTATGTAAGAAGAAAACCAAAGTGTCTGATATATAAACATTTTTATTTTACACTACAATTGTACGAAATTTTATTAAAAACATAAACTTTACATACCTTAAAACAAAGTAGAAACAATAAGTGATAGGGTGTTATTACCTAACACCTAGGGAATTAGTATGCTTTTTTTCTGCTTTACTCCTTTAACTTTCTGCTTTACTTCTTTAACTCATGTTTACTGCTTTAACTTTCTGCTTTCCTGCTTTAACTCATGTTTTTACTGCTTTAACTCATACTTGCTGTTTTAACTTTCTGCTTTACTGCAGCTTTAACTTTCTGCTTTACTGCTTTAGCTTTCTGCTTTGCTACTTTAACTCCACATACATTACATATATAAGAAGCAGTGAAAATAAATAAATTCTAACCTGGGGATGAGTGTCTTTTGTTTTACTGCTTTACTGCTTCAACTCACCTTCTAAGCACTGAAAACTCCCTGCTTTACTGCTTTTACTGCTTTTACTGTTTTAACTCTCTGCTTTAACTCGCCCTATTTATACTTTTTCCTATGTAAAATATTTCATAATACTTTTTATAAGTTATTACGTCTATTTTTATTTTTTATGTTTTTAATACTTTTTATTTTTAATTTGTAATGTAAGAATAAAAACATTCAGAGTGTCTGTTCTCTGCTATAGAAAACTGACTTATTTTTAATAAAATTGTACGAAATTTTATTAAAAACATATACTTTACATACCTTGGCTGAGCAGCGATATAAACTTAGGTGTTACCTAACACCTAGGGGGTTAGTATGCCTTTGTTTTTTTACTGATTTACTGCTTTAACTTTCTGCTACTGCTTTAACTCATGTTTTTCTTTCACTTTAACTTTCTGCTTTTACTGCTTTATTTCACTTTGCCTTTCGCTGCTGCTTTACGTTTTAACTCATATGTTTTACTACTTTAGCTCATATATTTATTAACATTATGTTTATTTTATTTTAATACTTTTTATTTATTTTTATTATTATTATTTTTATTTTATTTTTATTATTATTACATTAGTGACTTTGCTAACTGCTATTTTACATTTTTATTTTATCACACGTAGTCTGTTTTTAATACTTTATTTATGTTTTTTATTATTATTTTTATTTATTTTTAGTATTATTATTATTTCCCCATTTATTGTTTATTACTTGTTTTATTTTTATTTTTATGCACGTAGTTTTATTTACTTCATGCCTATTGTTATTATTATTTAAGAACACAGATTTACTTACACACTCACACACACACACACACACACACACACACACACAGATTTACTTACACTCACACAGGATCACAGCCTCCCAGTTGCACTCCACACATGGTGCCCGCTCACTTTTTGGTTGCCTCACGCACTGAGATTTTGCCCACACTCACACAGATTTTACTTACACTCACATAGATTTACTTACACTCACACATTTGCTGCCTCACACATCAGATTTACTTACTCACACACACAGACACTTACACTCACACAGATTGCTTTTGCTCACACACAGATTTACCCACACTCACATAGATTTTACTTACACTCACACAGATTTGCTTACACTCACACACAGATTTACTTACACTCACACACAGATTTACTTTACACTCTCACAGATTTACTTACACTCACACACCAGATTTACTTACACTCACAGATTTACTTACACACATTACACTTATACACAGATTTACTTACACTCACACACAGATTTACTCCACGCACACTCACTTACACATATAACATTATAATTTATTAAAAACATTTTATGTTTTAATTAAACACATACATTTATATTAATCATTCAAATATGGCTTCAGTGCTTTAGGGCTTTCGCTAGCTTTCACCAAATCAGTAGCTATCTTTTGAATTTCATGGGACACTACAGTATAACATGTAATACTTTGTTTATAGGGCTTACATAATATAGTTTAAAATAAGCTTACTAAAATTTTATGAGAGGCATGCCAGCATATATTTTACCTTAAACTTGACAGAGTAAAACAATTAATGAGGTTAGCCCCTAGCACCCCTCTACGCCAAGCTATGCCACGTTTTGTTCTATTGACTTGCTGCTTTACCATCATCTTTACCCATGTATCTGAGTATAAAAATAATAACAAAATAATAGTTCTTCTCTGCTAACATATCATGTATTTTATTAAAATCTTTCTAGGTTTTCATTTAAAAATAACAATTATTCCCTTACATTTATATTATTCGCTTGATGTTAACTAAAAAAGCAACAGGACTTTAAAACCAATTCGGATTTTTCTTTATTATTATTATTATTATTATCATACAATCCATCACGAGAAAACACAACAACCCGCACTCCTTACAGATACGATACGAAACTGCCCTCTCTCTGTAAAATGTGTTGAAACTTATGGATAAGGCACAGGATAATCCTTTTGTACCCCAGGGCAGTTGTTTTTTGTTTGATCAAGAATCTGTTTCAAACTGGGCACTATGTAAAAAGAAGACCGAATAACTTCTGAGGCTAAATTTTGGGTTGTAAATTTAGGATAAACCTTTTTATCAGGATGATATAGTTTCGTGTCTCAGTAATACCTTCATTACAGTATAGACAAGAATCGAGAATCAATGTTATTATTATTTTATAAATATATTTCAAACTGAAACATGCTGGATCGGTAAGATCCTTTAAGCAGGTAAGAAGAAAATGTTTACCTTTCTTGTGAGTGGACGGAGTAATCCTTATCTCTATATGACCTCGTATGTGATTGGTCGAGAATTATTTTATCGCTTTTAGGTATGAAAAACATGTTTTTTCATATCCTGAACCTGGGTTTCGTTCATTTAAACTCTTAACATACATGTTAAATATTTATTTAAGAAAGTAAAAATAAGGATAATAAAAACTTTAATATATAAATAAAAATTTAATAATAAAAATTTATAATATAAATATATATATATATATATATATATATATATATATATATATATATATATATATATATATATATATATATATATATATATATATATATACTCTTTATATCGCCTGCTGCTATAACTATTTACCTTATACTACCTCATATATATATATATATATATATACTCTTAGTCATGAAACTAATGATTCGCTTGGAATTCTGTTGCGCCCATAGTAAGGCGATTCTTAAATGACTGGCATGTATGTTAAGTGAAGAAACAGGTTGGCTATGAGAAAACTGTTTCCTTACAGCGGTTAGTCGTTTTACTATTCATCACGCCATCATATAGAAAGCAGGACCTCAGATCACTCCCGCAAAGGATCCTGGCCCAGCTCGGTTTATCTTGACATAATCAATAACCACGCACGACCTATTGTCAAATCAGCTTAAAAAAGGTTTATCTAAATTATACCCCAGCAACCCCCACAGAAAAGGTGAGCTGCTCACGACCATCAACCACGGTTTTCAAGACCCATCTAGTGGACGACCTCAGCACATTATGTTTTCTTAAGTGATGGACCTCATGTAATGGCATCAGGTACATTTAAAGGTTTTAATGCATTGACCAAATAAAGAACTAATGTGCGAAAACGCTGTTGCATAGTCGTTGGCGTCATAAGTGGCCTCAGCGCTGGTTATTAACATCTCTTTGTTTTTGCCTCAAATTTCATAAAGCTAGTATTACACTGACCAATTGCCAAAGAGGCCGCAAACCGCGCGGCCGTAACGTTCCAGGCAGCTTTGAAACCCATTACTGTTTGAACCGAACGGCTAAAGAGAAAATGCGTGTTTAATAAAACGTAAAATGTTCGCCCGTTACCTAATATTCAATGTGTATTATGCTGTGTTATGTTGTGTCTGCAGTAGCGCAGCATGGTGCGCGTGGTGTGATCGTGTGCTGGCTCAATACCAGTGGCTGCAATGGTGTACTGATGGCAATGTATGTGTCGCTGGTGGCTGTGTATTGGTGTGTGGTGTACTGGCAATGGCAATGGCATGTTATAAAAACCAAAGTAAATAAACAAAATGGCAAAATAATAATAATAACAAAATATGGAAGTCAGTAACAATCCACGAAGCAGAAGTGCTCATGGAAATACACTACGTGTAAAAACTCAAAGAAATAAATAGCAAAGCAGCAAAATATTAATGCTAAATAAAAAGTATTAAAAAAATATTAACAAATATATGAAACTAATGTAAGAAACACAGGGGCAAAACACAAAAAGCAATAACCCAAGCAATAAAGCAGTTGAAATAAATAATGGTTAAACAGATAATTAGGTAAAACTAACGCTATCACCTAATTTTTACTGTAAACACTGTCTTAAGTATGTTTTAATTTAAAATTTCATACACTATCTTAAAAATGTTACCTCCGTCTCAGCTAACAGTACAGAAAAAAAGTATTAAAACAAGTAAAGTAAAAAATAAAAAGAAAAACATAATCGACCAGAGAGTCGCTAATAAGCAGTGCTATATGAGGACGGCACAGTGGTCGCTGGTAAAGCGACCGAAACAAACTGCCTGATCCACTGGTGTGAGACAGCACCTCTATTGTTTAAACTTACAACTGGGGTGCCAGCGAATGGGTTACAGGCGAGCCGAGCGCGGAAGAGGTGCGCGTGCGCGCTGAAAATGCATGGCAAGCTAGAAAGAGATAAGCGCTCATGAAAGTGGCGCAATAAACTATGGATGAAAGTTAAAGCTTTAATAAGCTATGGCAGTTAAAGCGAAAGTTAAAGCAGACGTGCAAAACAAAGGTTGTATTCTGACGACTCTCGCGCGCCAGCACCTCTGACGCAGCACTCACGTCAAAGAACTCGCGCACTTGTGATTGAATCATGCGTACGGTCAACAATAAAGATGAGTTATATCTCGGGCACTCTGTCTATGCTGAATTTTAAATTTATAAGTGAAGTATTGAAATAGCGAAGCAATGTTGTACCATGTTATGAATGCAGACGGTTACGGTACAGGTTCGCAAAAATGTTTTAATAAATGTTTTAAGTCGCAGAGAAATAAAAATGATGACTTTCATATTGGCTTTGAAGTATGAGTAAAATGAGTGACCCTGTCGCGCATATTTTTCATTCGCGCATACGCCTGCAGCCCGTGTAGCCACGCCCTGGCCCCCGTGCTGCATCGCCTGCCGAGCTGCGCGATATGGCCGTGGCAGCTACCTGTGCAGCTGTTGCGATTGAACGCTGGCCCGGGGAAAAGGCCGTGTCGTTCTATGATATTGGGTGCGCCGGTGTGGCAACGCAGGCGGTATCAAGACCCGGTGACGTCGTCAAAAAGATGAGGAGATCGTCTTTGAACCTTCAAAGTTGGTATGCTGTGAACATGCTGTGCTGGCACTGAAGACTCGGGCACGAAGGGCACATTGCGGTGATGCCAGCGGTGTTGGTGTGATGTATGAGGCTGTGTGGTGTCTGCTATGTACCGTGTTGTAAAAGCTGCCAGGGTGACCGGGCCAGCGCCAATCGATTCACCACCGTAAGGTATTTGCAGAGTCGAAGGAAAAGGCGGCGTGGCATGATTGGCACTGTGGCGCTCGCCCGGCTTTGGCCCGGCATCGCCTGGCGCACTGGCGCCGCTGTCTGTGGGGCTATTGGGAACGTCCCCCAGGTGCTGGTGATTGGAGCCATCATCAAGCGTGGTGCCATGTATATTTGAAAGACAATCTGGCATGGTCAAACAGCCAGACATGTTTCAATAAAAGTCAAAAAGAACGATGGGTGGTGAACAGAATATTGCCGTGAGATGACATGTTATCTCTGGCAAGATGATGCAAACAGCCAAAGGGCTAAGCTAAAGAAGATCAAAAAGCCCGTGGTGTTGTAGAAGGTATTCCCAACGACGCGGCTTCGTTAACACCCTTTAGCTTCGAGGACCCAGGATTACTTTATAAGCTGGAATTTATGATTCAAATTCAAGGTTCAAATTGAGGTGCAGGATTCTAAAGGTTCAGGGTTCTCAAGGGGGTTCTCAAAACTACCGTGTGACAAGAACGAAAGGCAAAGGCCGTCAGGTCGGAATCAGCAAAACGAAAAGATGGTGCGTGAGGCTCAAGCACAGGTGGTACATCCCTCCCTACCCTTACTATTTATATTGTATATATATATATATATATATATATATATATATATATATATATATATATATATATATAAATATATATATATATATATATATATATATATATATATATATATACCCTATTCTCACTTATGACACAGCACTCCTCTCACCAAGGACATCTTTCCCTTTCTCGAGGTGCGGAGGTGCGGAGGTGCGCTAGTGGACTACCCCTAAATGAGCGGGTTCCCCACCTCTGATAACTAGATTTTCTACGGTGGTGTATGAGGTAAGGTAAGAGGTTAGGTTAGGTTAGGTAAGGTTAGGTTAGGAATACCCTTTTACTAGTGTTTACTAACTTTAAAACACACTTATGGACACATCTGATACAAAATACATTATTTGAAAAAAGGTTACATATCTTACTTTATTTTATTTGAAAAAATGGCCAATAAAAATATATAAAATAAAAATAAAATAATAAATATAAAAATATAAAAGGTTTAGTTGGCTTAAAAGTATTATTTTCTTTTACGTTTGAAACAATGCGACCGCTCAGCTTCCACATTATGCTGCTTCTTCTTGATATCATAAGCGACTCTTAACTCAGTACTTCAGTTGCAAAAACATAAAGCAACAAAAAAACATTTTAATTACTTTCTGTCTTCGCCCCTAAAAAGGTTTATTTTTAGTTAAACTTTCGTTTCATATACAGTACATTTAATAATTTACTCTATTAGCTTGTTTCCGTTAAGTAACTTTTACGGAATATATTATATATATATATATACTACATATAACATATATATATATATAGTTTTATATATATATTTATTATATATATATATATATATATATATATATATATATATATATATATATATATATATATATATATATATATATATATATATATATATATATATATATTGAGACCTTATATATATATATATATATATATATATATATATATATATAATAATAATAATAATAACAATACAAACAAATGCATAATAATAATAATAATAATAATAAAAATAATAAATAATAATAATAATAATAATAATAATAATAATAATAATAATAAACAATAATAATAATAATAATAATAATAATAATAATAATAATAATAATAATAATAATAATAATAATAATAATAATAATAATAATAATAATAATAATAATAATAATAATAATAATAATAATAATAATAATAATAATAATAATAATAATAATAATAATAATAATAATAATAATAATAATAATGGCGTGACGATAATAATATGTATCAATATAATAATAATAATAATAATAATATAATAATAATAATAATAAATATAATAAATAATAATAAAAATATATATATAATAAATAATATATAATAATAATAATAATAATAATATTAAATAAACAACAACAGCAATAATATAAACGACTTAGCTACGTATTACATAAAAAACAAATAAATCATAAGAGTAATCTCTTTCTTAAGTAAATAGCAATAATAATATTAATAATAATAATAATAATAATAATCCAGTCAATCAAATCAAAAATATTTATTCAGGATAGCAGTTACAATTTTCATCCTTTTTTAACAAACATGATATATATATATATAGATATAAAACTTGCTATAAAGGCTCTAGTTAAATGTATATATATATATATATACTATACTCTATATATATATATATATTTTACTATATTTACATATATATATACTATATATATATATATATAATTTTATATTATTACAATTTCAATATGCCAATAAAACATATAAATCAGGATGCAATTTCCCTCCTATCTGAAATGGGTCTACTAATTGCAACACAGTGTTCTTTGAGCCCCGAATACAATACATTCATTTCTTATATTTCATATTTTCAACTAAATTTATAATAATTTCAATATAATTATAGTACCTACAATCTTGTTTTATTTATTAAATGTAAAAAAATAACTTTAATAAGAAAAATAAACATTAGAATAAAAAAAATATAACTAATAAGAATAAATAAATAAAAATTTTTATAATAATAATAATAATAATAATAATAATAAAAATAATAATAAACAACAATAATATAATATAAATGAAGAGCAAATAAATAATAATGACAATAATAACAATAAGAAATAATAATGATGATAATAAGGCTACCATTTAAGCAATAAACAATATATATATATATATTAATAATAATAATATAATAATAATAATAATAATAATAATAATAATAATAGTGGCAATAATAATAGTAGCGAAGCTATCCAGGGTCAATAACTATGAGTTTTCATAACTCAATAATAATAATAATAATAATAATAATAATAATAATAATAATAATAATAATAATAATAATAATAATAATAATAATAATAATAATAATAATAGTAATAATAATAATAATAATAATACGACTACTACTACTACTACTACTTCTACTACTACTACTACTACTACTACTACTACTACTACTACTACTAATAATAATAATAATAATAATATAATAATAATAATAATAATAATAATAATAATAATAATAATAATAATAATAATAATAATAATAATACTACTACTACTACTACTACTACTACTACTACTAATAATAATAATAATAATAATAATAATAATAATAATAATAATAATAATAATAATAATAATAATAATAATAATAATAATAATAGAAAGAATAATAGCATCAATAATAATACCATTTCTAATATTTTTTAATATCTAATAATAATAATAATATATATATATATATATATATACATAAATACATAATAAACAATGAACAAAAGCTTGAATAAACAATACTAACTAACAAGCAAATAATAATAATGATCATAATAATTATAATAATAGTAATTGTAATAAATATAAATAAATAAGCTTTGAATATGAAACAATAAATAATGGCTCTAAGTCAGTAATATAACAAACAGAAAAAAATAATAATAATAATAATAATCATAATAATAATGATAATATAATATTAATAAACTCTATATCATAATAATAATAATAATAAACTAATAATAATAATAATAATAATAATAATAATAATAATAATAATAATAATAATAATAATAATAATAATAATAATAATAATAATAATAATAATAATAATAATATTGATAATATTTATGATAAATAAGAATAAAAAAAATAATAATAATAATGATGATGATGATGATGATGATGATGATGATGATGATGATGATGATGATGATGATGATGATAATAATGAATGCAATACTTCTAAAAATTATATTAATAATAGTAATAACATAATAATAATAATAATAATAATATATATATAATAAATAATAA
>JABUQX010074061.1:30000-40000 GCA_015478945.1 Trachelipus rathkii | reverse complement strand
AATTGGCACCGATCGCTACTATTAAAAAAGGAATCGAGTAGAAATTGATATCTTAAAGCTAGCCTTCGAACGAAATCATTCTTTATATATATATGTATTATATATACTACACTACATACCATATATCACTCTGCACCATATATATATATATATATATATATATATATATATCTTTTCATATATACTACTATATATATATATATATATATATATATATATATCTCTTTATAGAGGCAATGCTACAAATTGCCCAGGAAGAGTGTGACTCAACAACGTTTCTGCTAGACTTACCTGGTTTTTTGAGTCAATATTTTTTGAGTGGAAATTAAGAGTGAAATAATTCGGTATAAGGGCCAAGTTAGCATAAATTAAAGTAATTAAGTTAATTATTATCATTATGTTAATATACAATTATTACTATTTACTGCCAATGCAATTTAAAAGGGGATTAATTTAAAAAAAATGACTGCTACAGACTCGTCAGGCACATAAACAGTTGCCTAGCCTCAGAGAATAAGGAACTATTTTTTTGACTTCGAGAAGTAACAATTGCCACCGATCGCTACTATTAAAAAAGGAATCGAGTAGAAATTGATGCCGGCATCATTATATATATATATATATATATATATATATATATATATATATATATATATATATGTAATATATATATATATATAAATATATCTTTATATATATATATATATATATATATATGCTGACGTTTTAATATTTTTTGGGCTCACTAAGGCAAGTAGGCGTTGCCTACTCTGCCTACCCCAAAAGCCGCTTTGATATATATATATATATATATATATATATATATGTATATATATATATGTAATAATATATGCATATATATGTATGTAAATATTAATATAATATTTATGTATATATATATATATATATAATAATAATAATAACATAATAACGGCACCGCAGCCGTACCTATATGTTCCAAAGAAATATAAATATATATATATTTAAAAGTCCAACATAATTTTTCTTATAAATAATAATAATAAATATATATATATATATAATAATACTAGAAGTCTATTAACAATAATAATATATATATCCAACCAACAATAACTCTCAACTAATATATTATATATATACTATTTAATAATAATAATATGTAATATATATAATATATATATATATATATCTTACTTGTTATATATATATACATATATATATATATATATATATATATACTCTAACAACCATCTTTCACTATATATATATATATATATATATATATATATATATATAACTCAAATACTTACTTTTTACTACCTCTTTGCTATATATAACATATATATATATATATATATATATATATATATAGTATTTGTTACAAAAAAAAAAGAGATACATATAAAATAATAAATGAAAAGTTCATAATTGTAACAGATCTTTTCATCGAAAATTCGCAAAGTTGAAAATTAAAGCCACTTTTATCATCATCATTATCATTGCATTTTTTATGAATATTTAAAAGGAGAATTAAAATTGTGATTACCACACAAATACTTGACACAATCTCATTACTCTTAAAGTTATTAATAAAAAAAATTGATTCCATTGTAATTAAAAAAAATTAAAAATTAAAATTTCATGACTGCTTTCTGCCATAATTTCCTTTGTTTACATTTTTCGTAAGAATAGAATATTTCGGTAAGATAGGGAAATAGCAATCTTACGGAATTTGTCAAAATTCTTACGCTTGGTGAGAATATCGACCAATTTTTCGGAATAATTTGGTAAAACGAACGAAATTTGAGAACGTTCCTATTTTTCGTAAGAATATCGTAAGAGTATTCAAAAAACAAACATTTATATATATATATATATATATATATATATATATATATATATATATATATGTAACACATAGAGATATACATAATAATATATATATATATATATATATTTATAGGTATCTATTTCAAATTATTTATATATATATTATAATAATAATAACAATAATAAAAGATAATATATATATATATGTATATATGTATATATCAACTCCAACAATAATATATATATATTAATACATATTATATATAATATGTATATGTATATATGTAAAAAGGAAGACTCAATAATAATATGTATATAATAATATATAATAATATACATGTAATATAATATGTATATATCATCACAATATATATAAAATGTAATAACATAAATATAGTCTAAAACCTCTTATCTTATATACTATATATATATATATATATATAATATATAACTTTACTTAACGTCGTATAGCAAAGGTACCATATATATATATATATATATAAACTCAGCTTTGTTTACAAATTTTATAATTTGAGTCATTAACGAATTAAAAATTTTGATAAAGCCTTCTCAATGTGGTTACAATATTTTACAAGTAGCTTCCATCGTCCGAAAACTTCTTTTCTAAGGCTTCTGCAATTGTGACAAAAATGATGCTTAGAGCAGGTTATATATATATATATATATATATATATATATATATATATATATATATACCTGTGCCTATATATATATATATATACTCTTACCATCTATATATATATATATACATAATATATATCGACTATATACCTATATATATATATGCCTATGTATAAAGCAGAAGGGCTGCTTCTATTTCCATGAAGCTCAATGTGAATACTTGAAGTCGTTTTTGAATATCTTTTTATCTTTCTAAAATAATAGTCTGTTTTAAATTCTTATTCTTCTGTGCACTTTGCACTTTACTAACAGCTGCCTTGGGATCATCCGGTTGTCAAACACACACTCCCAGAAAGGGCTGAAACTGTTTCCATAGTGAATTAATAGAATATATTAATTCACTATGCTGTTCTTTTACCTCTCCCATATCCTGTTGAAACATTGTTGGTAATGTCTCATTATTTACACAAATCAGGAATCGAGATTAGTATTAAATACTGACCGGAAACTTCGGTCTTTGCCGCAGACCTGCTGGCGAAGGTGATTAGCCTCTAACGCACAGCACGCTTTTTCACCACACTTTGTCATAAGATGTGTTACTGAACTTTTATCATTTCGTACTCTTACAAGAAGGCAAATAACTTTGGTGCTTATAAGAGATTGATAACATATCTTAATGATAAGGAGCCATATAATAGATCAAGATTTCTTCAATCTAACCATGATTAATAAACTGACGGGAGGCACTCTGAAAATCCTTATAATATTTCTTCTAATTCTCCATAGAGAAAAAATTCTTAATATTAAATAACAAGACTAGAATTCAGTATTGAATAAATTCATCTACCTTTACTACAATGGAATAATAATAATAATATTATTAACAAGGTCAGATTGCGAAATTGTTAGAAACTTTTTCTTTGCTTCTCCATTTTGTCAGATTTAGATTTTATACAAAAACAAAACTTTATCCAATAAATTGCTATATTTTCTACTCATGAAATTATTAATAAAATAACTTCTTAAATTATATCAAATCTTCGTTGCCCTTACCATGTGTGTCATCGCTATGCTCAGTTATAAAGCGTTATATATATATATATATATATATATATATATATATATATATATATATATATATATATATATATATATATATATATATATATATATATATATATATATATATATATATATATATATATATATATATATATTATATATATATATATATATATATATATTAGTGATGGGACGATTATGAAATTTTGACGATGACGATGACGATGGAGCAAATTTTGCCGATGACGATGACGATGACGATGACGATAAACTGATTTATCGAAACAAACTTCAAAATTTCTCCTATACCTCTCTCTCTCTCTATATATATATATATATATATATATATATATATATATATATATATATATATATATATATATATATATATATATATATATATATATATATATATATATATATATATATATATATATATATATATATATATATATATATATATATATATAGTGTTAATATAATAATAAATATATATATATATATATATATATATATATATATAATAAATAACATATATATATATATATATATATATATATATATATAATATAATAATATATATAATATATATAATAATAATATATATATATAAGGCACAAGGAGGGGGAGGGGGTTCAACCTCCCAAAATTATTTTAGCGATCAAAATTTTTGATTCCTTAAGTCTCAATAATAATAATAATAATAATAATAATAATAATAATAATAATAATAATAATAATAATAATAATAATAATAATAATAATAATAATAATAATAATAATAATAATAGTTAATCAATGAAAATGAAAAGTATTTATTAATGGAAATGAGAAGACATGTTTGTGGTCCGTAACGATTTCTTAGGTCAAGTGGCTGTTCCTCATACATGTATAAAATATTTAGACCAGGGACTTAAATGTAAGGTTTCCAAGTTTGCAGATGATGGCAAATTGGCTACCTCAATAAGGAATAATGATGGATGTATAAAGATTTAAAAGATAAGGAGGGAGCTGTAATCGTTGATGGGATGAGCAGGTTCATTCCTTCTTCAGCTAAATTTTCTTTCCTCATTCATTCCTTCTAAAACTAAATCTTTCTTTCCTCATAATCCATGGTTCGATCGTGCTTATTCTCTGGCCATTCAGGCTAGAGACAGTGCCTATCGGGTGTGGAAAAATTCTCGTTCTCCTATCACTCTCGCTAATTTTCATTCAGCTGAAATCGTTGCAGGGATACTCTTCGACGAGCAAAGCTGGCTTTCATCAAAGGAAAGTGAGCTAACCTCCTTGGTTCTCCTACTGACAAATCTTTCATCTCTAGCAACTTCTGTAAATCTGCCTTTCCTCTTCTTATTCGATCTGATCATTGTGTTGCTAATTCTCCAACTGAAAAGGCTAATCTCTTCGGCCCCTCGTTCAACTATATTCTCTATGTCTCAATACTAGCACTTTCCCTCCCTCAGTGTTGGAAGCTCTCACATGTCCAACCTATTCCGAAAAAAGGAAGCCGCTCTGATCCTTCTAACTATCACCCTGCATGGCTCTCACTTGTATTCTATCTAAGATCTTTGAAACCCTTCTCAACTCACTTCTTAGATCATCTGGAAACTCACTCCGATCGCCAGTACGGCTCTCGTTGCACGAAGTCTACTGGTGATATATATTCCTATCTAACCGATTTATGGTTTTTCGCTCTTAGGAACTACGGGGAGACTTGGGTGGTGGCGTGACATATCAAAGCATTTGATAGTATGGCGCGTGCTGCTCTCAGCTCCCTCTTTGGGTTTCCTCCTTCTCTTTGCTTATGTCTAGCTTTCTTTCAAATCGCTCAATATCGGCTGTTGTTGATGGGGCGACTTCTTCTTTTTCTGTCAATAGTGGTGTTCTTCCCTTATCTCCAACTTTATTCTTACTTTTCTTTAATGATCTTCTCGCCTGCACATCTAACTCTATCCACTCATATGCCGATGACTCGACCATTCATTCTTTAACTCTTATCAATTCTCCCACTTTTACTTCTGGAATTGCCTCTCGTCTTAATCTTTCCGATTTTATTCTCGCTGATGGATAGAAATAACTTTGTGAAATTCAATTCTTTAAAAACCCAACTTTTACAAATCTCCTTCTCCAAAATACCTTCTAACTTTCCTGTCTCTTCTTTCGACGGTTCTGTCGTCTCTCCTGTTGACAATATCAACATCCTTGGCTTGCAGACAAAAATGTCTTGGGGAAACCTCACATCACAACGATTGCTAGGGCGGCCTCAAAGAACTGGAAGTTCTGTTTAGACTGTAAGACTTTCCTCCTTTTCTCAGTTGCTCCGCTATACAAAGGTCTCATCCGCCCATGTATGGAGTACTGCTCTCATATCTGGGGGGGCTCTGGTTTCACCCGGCTTTTGGACGGGGTCGAGTCAACGGCAAAAAGGTTTATAAACTGTTCTGTACTTTCCAGTTCACTTGACCCTCTATCTTTGAGAGGCGATGTTGGTGCTTTATCTCTATCCTATAGGTACCGCAGCGGCAAGTGCTCGAGGGAACTTATCACTCGCGTACCTCCTCACGACGCCTTCGTAGCACAATAGGTGCTGTATCTGCGCACGAGTATTGTGTTGACATTGGTAACTCCAGGCTAGTTTGCTGTGGTGCTTCCTTCTTTCCCACCACCTCTGTTTTGTGGAATTCTCTTTCATCTTCTGTATTTCCTACTGAATTTAATCTCCTCACTTTAAAGCCTGCGTCTGTGCTCATATGCGTAATTTGCGCTAGAGGATGAACTTTTGAGAGTACTACACCCCCTCCTTGAATAGGGCTCTGCCCGTGAGTGGTGGTGACAACTGTAAAAAAAAAACTATCCTTGAAGGGCATATATGTGGCAAATGAGCTGAATCTCCTATTCCCCCCATCCAAAACATCATTCAGATTATCCCAGAAAATCGTACTCTTTTCAACATTACCCTCAGATGGATCATATGTCGCAACCACACAAATTTTGACCTTTTCAAACTTAAATTTAACCTTTAGACTTCTAGTACTCACACACACAAAATCTACCATAGCTCTCTACTACAACTCACTCATCAGAATTGCAAATCCTTCTATCCCCCTCTCATTCCTTTTCACAGCAACAAACACATTTCACACCACACCACTCATTTTCACCGTTTCCTTTCATCTTTGTTTCAGTCACAGCGAGCAAATCAAATTTGCCCTTTCTAAATACATCCATCACCTCTCTCCTCTCCTCAACATTTATTCCTCTGACATTTCATATACAGATACGATTCATACATTTTCGCCGAAGGATAGAGAAGGGCGCTTACTGTGATGCGACATATCAGAGGAATGGCTGCATTAACATTCTGGCAAAGATAGGTGGTAGTGGTAGCCAACTAACTACCACCGTTCATGGTCGCCTTCTACGACACGCAGGACATACGATGTGGGCAATTTTTCTCCTACACATAGGGATATAAGGGATAGGGATATCTTACAGATGGCCTCTAGAAGAGAGGGTGTGGATATAACATGGGCCATGGAACTGGGAGGTGTTCTAGGTCAGAACTGAGAATTTTTGATCAGACTTTTTTTAATTTATATAACTCAAACCAGTTTCTCCTCAGGCACATCTTAATCTCTCTCTCTCTCTCTCTCTCTCTCTCTCTCTCTCTCTCTCTCTCTCTCTCTCCTCTCTCTTCCCTCTCTCTCTCTCTCTCTCTCTCTTTATATATATATATATATATATATATATATATATATATATATATATATATATATATATATATATATATATATATATATAATATATATATATATATATATATATATATATATATATATATATATATATATATATATATATATATATATATATATATATATATATATATATATATATATATATAATTATATATATATTTATATAAAAATATATATATATATTCACAAGCATGAAATTTTTTTCGACAAACCCTTCAATTCATTTTCACTCATTTTTCATATTACAACGTTGCTTTTTACTTTTCCCGTTTTTTCTTTTTTATTTTATAATTTTTTAGTAAAGAAATTAACCATGCACTTTTATTTAAAGAAATGTTAATGATTTCATTAATGATGTTTTTTATTTATAAAATTGCTAAAAAAATAATTCAAATCACTTTTCTTCGACAAAAATTTATTACTTCCATCAACATTTTTCGCCTGGCAGTAAAGCTCTTCTTTAGAATCTTCTAGAAACGAAGTAAGTAGCTCATTGTTCTTAGATATAGGCTTATATGTGAATAAACATATCGATGATCAAACAAAGGAGCTTCTATTAAAATCCTCCTGGAGCCCACTCCCAAGCTATAAATTTCCTAAAATTGGAGAGAGAAATTTAAGTTTTCAATTTTAATGAATTTTAAAGTATCCATGGCTATCTTATTCTGAGCATGCAGGAGGAGCTTTCTGTAAAATATGCGTGCTTTTTTGCAAAGATTGCGTAGGAAAAGGCGGGCACCAGTTTACTGGCGCATTGGTTTCTGAGAAATTTACAAATTATAAGAAAGCATTAGGGAAATTTGATACTCATCAAAACACGGAGTACCATAAAACGTGCGTCATATTAGCAGATAATTTTTTACATATTGCTAAAGGGACCTCGTGTAATATTGTAAAGGAAATTGATAGTAATTTACAAATACAGGCTGAGGAAAATAGGCTAAAATTGAAGTCGATTATAAAGAGTATCATATTTTGTGGGAAACAAGGAATAGCATTGCGTGGGAAGGATGAGTCAGGAGATATTTTGGATAATAGTGCAGTTGATGGCAATTTTAGAGCATTGTTAAGATTTCACGTCGATGCTGGCGATCATTTATTACTGGAACACTTAAAGAAATCGCCTCAGGTATCTCTATATACTAGTCCTTCAATTCAAAACGAGTTAATTGAAATTTGTGGAGATATTATAAAGAAAAAAATTGTGAGCAACGTTAATAACGCTACATGTTTTTCCGTACTCGCGGATGAAACGACAGACACATCAAAAACTGAACAAATGACTTTATGCCTTAGGTATGTGGAGACTCAGTCTTTAAAAATTAGAGAAGATTTTCTTGAATTTGTAGCCGTAGAAGGACTAACTGGAGAAGTTATCGCTAATGCAATTATTCATTCTCTTAAGAAAAATGGCATTTGCCTTAAACATATGATTGGCCAAGGGTATGATGGTGCTGCAGCGATGATGAGTGATGTTAAAGGAGTTCAGTCATATATAAGAGAAATTTGTCCAGCAGCATTATACGTTCATTGCAGTGCGCATGTATTAAACTTGGCGATATGTCATGCCTCTAAAGTAAAGTCTGTTAAATTGTGTTTGGGGGTTGTAAAAAGTGTAGGCAGTTTTTTCTCTCTCTCACCAAAGAGAAACAATATACTTAAAGAATATATTAAAAAAGATTTGCCAAATCTAAAAAATAAGTCACTTTTAGCTTTATGTGAAACTAGGTGGGTTTACAAACATGATGCCATAATAAGATTCAAAGAACTTTTTGTAGCCGTAGTTCATGCACTAGAAAATATAATTGAAGTTTGTAATGGTGACACGTTAAACAATGCACATCAGATATTATATTCTATTCTCGACGGAGAATTTATAATTACCCTTTTTGTTCTTGAAAAAATACTATCATGTACATTGGGAATTTCTTTACTACTACAAAAAGTTGATTGCGACTTAACTGAAGCATGTGACCATGTCAATAATGTGGTTACTCTCATGCAAAACTGGCGATCTGATGCAGATTCCATCTTCAAAAGTATTTTCACTGAGGCCACCAATCTAGCTTCCCAATTAAACGCAACAATTTCGATTCCTCGACTTACTCTCCGTCGAGTGCAGCTTTCATTTAATGCAACACCTGAAAATTATTATCGAATGTTTGTTTTTATTCCATTTTTAGAAACATTCATTGAAGAATTGCAACATCGATTCAGTAAACATAGTGCTCATCTCTGTAATCTACAAAAATTTATTCCTCGTCGCTGTTTTGATTTATCATCGTTTTCTGAACTACATGATTGCTTAATATTTTATGAAACATTTCTCCCTAATCTAAATAATGTAAACATTGAATTCGAGTTGTGGAGACAGAAATGGAGTGAAATAGATAGGAACGATAGGCCAAATACTGCAATAGACGCATTACCTACGTGCAATCCTACATTGTATCCTAATATATGGAGGCTCCTGCAAATTTTAGCTACACTACCTGTTTCAACGGCAACACCTGAACTATCTTTCTCAACATTAAAACGCTTAAAAACTTATCTCAGAAATTCGATGGGACAAGAACGTACAACAGGATTGGCATGAATTAATATATACAACGAAATTGAAGTCAGCCCCGAAGAAGACATTTTTGAAAAGTTCTAGAAGGAAACTTTATTTATATTATAAATTTAAATTATTTATATATTAAATATATATATATATATATATATAT
>JABUQX010074061.1:12500-15000 GCA_015478945.1 Trachelipus rathkii | reverse complement strand
TTTGTAAATAATAATAAAAAAAGGCAGATAAACCAAGTGCGACCATTGGACTACCAAGATGGTTATTTGACCCTTCTACCCTTTGCATTCTTTTATTACGTGTGGGTTTTACCCTACATTTGATCCTCTCCACTTTGTTGACGGGACTAAAATGTATAAGAACATCAAGTGGAAATTCTTATTAGGTAATTTCGATTTTGAGTTAAAAGTATTCATCAGAAAATACGATATATATATATATATATATATATATATATATATATATATATATATATATATATATATATATATATATATATATATATATATATATATATATATATATATATGTTATATATATATTTATCTCTATTTTAATATTATTTATATATATATATAGTTATATATATATATATATAGTATAATATATATATATATATATTATATATATATATATATTATATATATTATATATATTTATAATATAATATATATATATTATATTATATATATAGTGTATATATATAATATATCAAGAAATGACAATATAAAATATATATATATATAGTTGATAGTTGACGCTTGTTCTGTGTAGACGTGTGAGATAGTGCTTCCGAGTGTTTTAATTTTGCCAATTCAGTTTTTTGATGTTTTTGAGTTTTTCTTTTAATCAAGCCTAATTTTAATTAAATGTCTTTGGTTTTGTTGTGTTGCTCTTTGCTTTTTTTTTGTTTTAATTTTTATTTATTAGTAAAGTGTTTTTAGTATTTGATAGTTTAATGTCTGCAAGTGTCGAAGTTGCCAGTGTGTCTCTCGCCGTTTTAGGATTTTAAGCTAAGTTTTAGATTATCGTATTTATTTATTTATTTTTTCCTTTAAATTTTTGTTTCATAGTTTAATATTTATTATTGGATATGTTTTTTTTTTTTTTACTTGTGTTCTCTTAAATAATATTTTATATAATAAAGCATTTTAAGGTTTTAATGTGTAACTCTCACATATTAGTTTATTATATTGTATGACTTTCGATTGTATTGTGTACAAGAGTTTGAGTGTGTTTTAATTTGTGCGACTGTGCTGACTAATGACTGGTGGCAAAAGAGGAATGTAAGGGGTGGGCGCCGGCGGAGGGTTTGGCAGTTGACTTTGCCCAACACAACGTGCGTGGCCTCGTGCTAATCATGATCCTGTGGAATATCAGCCATCTCTAACTTCAACTAACATTTTATTACTGCCTGAGACCAAGCTATCCTGGGGATTATTTTTCAAATAAACTTAATATCTCCAACATATAACTTTTTCTATAATTTATGACTAAATGGTGGAGCATGTGCCTATATAAAAATTAAAACATTCCTGTAACACGTCTCGAGAATTTCGATCTTCTAACTTCGATGTTCTGTGGCTAAAATCTTTCTCCTACTACTATCAATTATTTTGTGTTTCTGCTACTGCTCCCCTAATGAAACAGATTTTCACGTTCTTTTTGACTAACTTACTACTTCTCAAGAGACTGTTATATCTTCCATCCAATGCTGAGGTCGTCTATTTAAGGGATTTCAACGTACACCACACTGAGTGGTTGGGCTCCTCTCACACTGATGAAGGTGGGGAGGAGGCCAAATCATTCAGGGGTCTCAACGATCTAGAACAGATAATTAAGGAACCTCACATATTCCAGATCCGTCCCCTAAACCAATTTCTTGATACACTTGACTTATGTTTCACCACAACTCCTTCTCGTTATAAATACAACATTTCTCCTCCTATTGGTAACTCTGACCACAAATATTATAACACTTTCTCTCCAGCAGCTCCTCCATGCCCTTAACGTAATTTCTGGCACTTTAATTGGGCTAAACTTGGGGGCCATTGGGCGTTATTTATTTGGCAAACTACTCCTTGGATGAATTCCTGCTTTGACATCTGGGGATGCTTCGATTCAACAGCTGAAAAAGGTAGGTGGGGCGGCGGTATCACTGTGGGGATGGCTGGTTCATTCCATCTTCAAACTAAATCTTTCTCTCCCCAAAATTCATGGTTCGATGGAGCTTGTTCTGGCGCCATTACATGAGAAGAGACATTGCGTAATCGGGCAATGGAAAAACTCTCGTTCTCCCTATCACCCTTACTAAATTTTTCATTCTGCTCGAATCGTTGCAGGGATAATTATCGTCAGGCTAAGCGTTTACTAAAAGAAAATGCGACAACCCCGCTTGGTCTCCTACTGATAAAATTTTCTGGCCCCTTGCCAAAAATATCTCTAACAATTTTGTGTAAATCTGCCTTTCCTCCCTTTATTCGCTCTGACGGTTCTGTTGCTAACTCTCCTTCTGAAAGGCCAGTCTCCTCGGCTCCCCTTTTTCTTCTAATTCTACCCCTGGAACGATTCTGGCATTCCTATCCTATACTTTCCTTTCTTCCTCCTCAGGTTTCCAGATGTCTTTTTACCTGTAATTACACCATGATCGTAGTGCAATGGGATTCCTGAGTTCTATTCTATGAACGTTCAGGAAGGCTA
>JABUQX010074060.1:30000-38211 GCA_015478945.1 Trachelipus rathkii | reverse complement strand
TCTCTCTCGTTCTCTCTCTCTCTCTCATCTGCTCTCCTCTTCTCTCTCTCTCTCTCTCTCTCTCTCCTCTCTCTCTCTCTCCTCTCTCTCTCTCTCTCTCTCTCTCTCTCTCCTCTCTCTCTCTCTCTCTCTCTCTCTCGCTCTCTCTCTCTCTCTCTCTCTATATATATATATATATATATATATATATATATATATATATTATATATATATATTATATATATATTATATAAATAACTATATATATATATATTTTATATATATATATAATAAATTTATGATGCGTTGTGAATTTCACCGCACTTAAGCTTTATATCTCTCGACTGAAAATTTAAACAGCTGAATGGTTGAACAGGCCCCTAGACGATGCCTCACATGCAGCAAGGGGTTTTCGCCACTAAATGACAGTAACTTCCTAATCACGTAGATTACAATGGATCTGATGGATCCTTAATACTCGTGTAAAATTACACTGACTTACCAACAAACCTTTTATGATTAAGAAGGAAGTGTCAAATTGCGAGGGGTTCGTTTCTAGCGTAGGCATATAACAAATCCAATAGAGCAATTAAATAAATGAATATTAAAAAAAATATTTGTGAATAATTGACACGACCTGTATATATATATATAATATATATATATATATATATATATATATATATATATATATATATATATATATATATTTTAAAATAAAAATATTAAAAAAACATATATATATATATATATAATATTATATATATATAATATATATTATTATTAATATATATATATTATATAGATATATATAATATATATATATATACTATATATAATATAATATATATAGTTATATATATATATATATATATATAATATAATATAAATATATATAAAAATATATATATATATAATATATATATATATATATATATATATAATAATATATATATATATATATATATGTATATAAATATATATATATATGTATATATATATTTATTAAAAAAGTAAATAAATGAAAAACCATTTAAAATATTATTCCAAATATCAATACTATATATATTAATAAACCAAAAATATTTTGTGGACTCTCAAAATACTACCAATAGAAAATAATGAAATAAATAAATATTAATTATTAAAATATTTCAGATATTAAAATTTTATCATAGAGCAAAATCTAATTATACCAAGTATTATATGTCTCAGGTATCCAAAAATATTTCTATTTAAGGGGAGACTTTATCCTCGGACCCCCTACTTTTTGAAGTCAAATCAAAAATTCCACATTTTTTTTTATTATCTAGATTATAGAAAAAATTCCTCCTGAACATCATAGAATTATTTTTTAAAAATTCTAAATGGTTTTTTAGATACTGAAATTTATTTAGGGAGGTGTCGAACTAAAAAATTTCAATTCCAGTCAAAATTGTAATTCAAGGTTGGCTTAGGTTAAAAAAAAAAGTTTTATTTATAATTATAGAAAATCTATTTTTTTTTTTTCATAATCTCAACCTCCCACCCATTCTTCGGATTTTACTCAGTCAAATAAATGCGAGTCGAAGCCGGAAGAGGAGGAGCCAGGAAAAGCCCCGCAGCCGGAGCCGGCAGCTGACGGAGCTGTGCTTGTGCCGCCTGAGCCAATCCTGCGTATAAATTTTTTCAAGAAAATAATTTTTTAGATGAAAAACTTATTATTGCCAGAAAACGTACTAAGCAATTTTCAAATAGTGCAGAATCCTTAGTCGGATCCGGAGCCGGATCCGGCTCCGGAGTGGAGTCGAAGCCAGAGCCGGTGTCGGAGCCGGAGACGGAGCAAGAGTATGAAATTTTTTTAAAAAATATTTTTTAGGTGAAAAATTATTGCCAGAATACGTTGCGAACATTATCAATAGTGCAAAACCTTAGTCCGGCGATCCGGACAGGGAGCCGAATCATAAAACCGATCGCGGAAGCGGATCGAGCCGATTCTCTTCGGTATGAATTTTTTTCGGGAATAGTTTTTTGTGTGAAAAATTTACTTGTCAGAGACTGCAGAACAATTTCAAATAGTCAGAACCTTTAAGCGGATCCGGAACGGAGCCGAAGCAGAGCCGGATCCGGATTCGGATCCGGATCCTGGGTATGAATTTTCTTCAGAAATATTTTTTTAGGTGAAAAATTATTTCCAAGAAGACGTGCTGAGCAATGTTCAAATAGTGCAGAAACCATAGTCGTATCCGGAGCCGAAGCCGAAGTCAAAGCCGGATCCGGAGGCCGTTCCTGGTATGAATTTTTCGAAATATTTATTTTTGTGTTGAAAAATTTATTTCAGGAAGACGTGCAGAACAATTTTCAAATAGGCAGAAACCTTAGTCGAATCCGAGCCGAAGATGAAGTCGGAGCCGGAGCCGGAGCCGAGCCGTATCCGGATCCGGATCCGATCGGGGTATTGAATTTTCTTCAAATAATATTTTTGAATTGAAAAATTATATTCAAGAAACGTGCTGAACAAGTTCAAAATAGTCTAGAAAACATTAGTCGAATCCGGAGCCTGATCCTGGGTATGAATTTTTTTGCAAATATTTTTTCTGTTGTGAAAAATTTATGTCAAGAAGACCCTGACCGAACAATTTCAAATAGTGCAAAACCTTAAGTCATATCTTGAAACCGAAGCGAAGTCGATCCGGATCGATCCGATCCTGGGAATAATTTCTTCAGAAAATTATTTTTTGAGGTGAAAAATTATTTCAAGAAGACGTGCTGCACAATGTTCAAATAGTCTAGAAAATCATTAGTCGGATCCAGGCCGAGCCGAAGCCGAAGTAGTATCCGAGCCGGATCCTGGGTATGAATTTTTTTCGGGAAATATTTTTTAGTGAAAAATTTATTGTCAGAAAGACGTGCCGAACAATTCAAATAGTGCAGAAACATAAGTCGGATCCGGGCCGTAACCGAAGCCGAACCCGAAGTCAGAGCCGGATGCGGATCTGCTGGGTATGAATTTTCTTCAGAAAATATTTCTAGGTGAAAAAATTAATCTCCAGAAACTGCCTGAAACAATTTTCCAAATAGTGTAGAAAAACATTAGTCGGATCGGAAGCCGAAATCGTATCCGGAGCCGTATCCGGAGCCGTATCCGGAGCCGGATCTTGCTTATGATTTTTTTTCGGAAAAATTATTTTTTTAGGAAAAATTTATTTCAGAAGAACTGCGAAACCAATTTTAAATTAGTGTTAAGAAACATTAGTCGGATCGGAGCCGATCGGGATCTGAGAGCCGATCCTTACGATCCTGGTATATAAATTGTTTACGAAAATATTTTTTTAGTAAAAAATTTAATTGCCAGGAGACGTTCTTAACAATTTTCAAATATGCAGAAACCTTAGTCGATCCGAAGCCGAAGTCGAAGTCGGAGCCGGATCCGGATCCGGACCTGGATATGAATTTTTCAAAGAAATATTTTTTAGGTGAAAATTTAATGGAAGAAGACGGTGCTGAACAATTTCAAATAGTACAGAAACCATAGTCGGATCCGGAGCCAAAGCCGACGTCGGAGTGAACCGGAGTCGGAGCCAGAGCCGAATCCGAGTCACTAAAATTTTTCAAAAAATATTTTTTTAAGCTGAAAAGTTTATTGCCAGAGGCGGCTGCAAACAAGTTATCATAAATGAGTGCAGAAACTTTCGATCCTTATCGGATCCGGATCCGGATCCGATCCGGACCCGAAATTTTTCAGAAAAATTTTTTAGGGAAAAAATTTATTGCCAACGAAAATGTGCTGAACAAGTTTTCAAATAGTGTAGTACATATAGTCGGATCCGGCCAGTCGGATATGGAGCGATCCATGGTAATGAATTTTTTCGAAAAAATTTTTTTAGGTGAAAAAAATTCATTGCCAGAGACGTGCTGAACAATTTCAAATAGTGCCCAGAAAACCTTATCGGATCCGACCAAGCCGAAGTCCCGAAGTCGAGGTCGAAGCTGGATCCGAATCCGGATCCGGATCCAGGTATGATTTTTCAAAAAAAAATTTTTGGAAAAAATTTAATAGAAGAAGACGTTTGATTACAATTTTTCAAGTAGTTAGAAACATTAGCGGATGCCGGACCATCGAGGCCGATCCGAGCCGGATCCTGGTATGAATTTTTTCGTGAAATTTTTTTTGGTGAAAAAATTTATGTCAGAAGACTGGCCGAACAATTTTTAAATAGTCAGAAACCTTTAGTTGATCCGTAGCCGCAAGCCGAATCGTATCTGGAGCCGATCCTTAGCCGGATCTGGTATGAATTTTTTCAAGAAATATTTTTTAGTAAAAAATATATGTCAAATGACTTGCTGACAAATTTTCAAATAGTACAGAGAAAACCTTAGTGATCCGAGCCGATCTGAAGCGGAGTCGGATCCGGATCCTACGTAGAAATTACCTAGAGATTTTTTTAGGGAAAAAATTTATTGCCAGAATACGTGCTGAACAATTTTCAAATAATTCAGAATCCTTAGTCGGAGCCGAAGCCGAAGTTGGAGCCGGGCCGGAGCCGGATCCTGGTATGAATTTTTTTCATTAAAATACTTTTTAGGAGAAAAAAATATATTGTCAGAAGACTTGCTGAATAATTTTCAAATAGTGCAAATTCCTTAGTCGGATCTGGATCAGCGAAGCGGGAGCCGATATAAATTTTTTCGGAAAAATATTTTTAATTTGAAAAAATATTACCAAGAAGACTGCTGAACAATTAAAATAGCGCAGAAACGAGTCGGAACTGACCGGAGCCGAAGCCGAGCCGATTAGAATTGTATAAATTTTTTTCAAGAAATATTTTAGGTGAAAAATATATTACCAAAAAGAAGTGCCTCATCAATTTCAAATGTAGAAGAAACCTTACCGGAGCCGAAGTCTGAAGTAAAATAATTATTTACGTTGCTGTCGAATATTTTATAGTATATATTATATATATATATAAATAATATATAATATATATATAATAATATATATATATATATATATTATATATATATAAACTATATATATATATATATATATATATATAATATATATTATATAATTAAATAATATATATATATATATAATATTAAATTAATTATACTATATATATATAATATTAATATTTTTATATATATATATATATATATATAGTATATATATATATATATATATATATAATATACTAATATAATATATATATATATATATATATATATATAATATTATATATATATATATATGCCTAGTCTATAAAATAGAAAATCTTCAGGGAGGAGAGGCTGGAAAATCTTTTGAAATAGCCAATTAAATATCCTAAACGTCATAGAGAATATACCTCATACCTTCCAAGCCCATACCACGTGAAAAGCACAATTCAAATGCTAATGAAGCCCATAATAAGGATAGGCATAATCTAATAAGGTGAGTCACGAATTTAACAAATTAGAAAATATTTTGATCAGATTCTCTGGATGTTATAATTTTTTTTTTTATATAAAAAGAAATTTAATATTAATTAATATTCCGCCTTCCAGAAAAGAAGCACTCGAAAACAGATTCTAAATCTAATAGTCGATTATCACTGCTTTAAAAACTCGTACTTTATTTAATCTGAAAGCGGTTCGTAACACCTGCTGGGCTACCTGCATTCTGCTTGGTCCGGGTATACAGGATAACAACCACCAAATCAAGAAACGCCCGCGAAATGTGCCACAACAGCTCTTTTGCGACAAATTTGAAATAATAAACAAAGAAAAATTTCCACTCGCCCAGTATTCGAACCAATCGACCAACAGGTCTCCGTTAACAATGTACAGAAAGCTCTACCACTAGTCCGATTCCACCTGCCCAGAAAAAAGAAGGCATTATCAGAACCAGTTTCTAATCTCCTGCTTGATACACTGCTTGAAACTTAGTACTTATTTAATCGACAAGAGGGTGTTGGAACACCTCGGCTGCGGCTACATGCATTCTGCATTGTGTTCCTGTTAACAGGAGTATCCAACCAAAGTCAAGATACGCCGAAATGGGCACAACACTTGTTGTACCAAATTTGCAATAATAAGACGAATAAAAATTCACTCGCGCCATGACTCGAACCATCGACAACAGCGTCCCGTTAGACAATGTACAGGAAAGCTCTACAACTAGTCCGATCCACCTTCCCAAAAAAAAGAAGGCATATCAGAACAGTTTCTAATCTCCTGCTTCGAACACTGCTTTGAAACTTCAGTACTTATTTAAATCGACAGGAGGGTGTTGGAACACCTGCTGGAGCTACATGGCATTCTGCATGGGTGTTCCTGGGTTACAGGAGTATCCAACCAAAGTCAAGATACGCCGAAATGGCACAACATGCTTGTTGCGACAAATTTCAATAATAAGACGAAGAAAAAATTCACTCCGCCATGACTCTAACCATCCGACAAACAGCTCGCCGTAGACAATGTTACAGGAAGCTCTAGCCACTAGTCCGATCCCTTCCAGAAAAAATAAGCATATCGATCTTTTTGTAATTTACTGCTCTGATATCACGCTTTGAAACTCGGTACTTATTTATTTAAATCACAGGAGGTTGGTGAACACCTCTGGGAACATGCATCTGCTTGGGTGCCCTGGACCATGGAGCAACCAACCAAGTCAAAGACGCCGAAAATGGGCACAACATGCTTGTGGCGGCAAATTTGCAATTAAGACGAATATAAAATTCACTCGCGCCAGACTCGAACCATCGTCAACAGCCGTCGCCACGTAGACAATTATCAGGAAATCGTCACTTGTCCGAAATCCACCTTCCCAGAAAAATTTAATCTCGAAAATTTTTTATATATTTCGAAATCATCTAGTTTTGAAACTCAGTACTTATTTAAATGGACAGAGGGGGTTGGAACACATCTGCTACATGATTCTGCTTGGGTATTCCTGGGTAACAAAAGCAACCAATCAAAGTCAAAGAAACGCCAAAATGGGCACAACATGCTTGTGGCTACAAATTTGCAATAATAGGACGAATAAAAATATCACTGACGCCAGAACTCGAACCATCGACAACAGCGTCGCAGTTAGACAATACGCAGGAGGCTCTACCAATAGTTCGATCCGCCTCCCCTGAAAAAGAAGGCATCACGGAATAGTTCTCTAATCTTCTGCTCCGATAACACTGCTTTGAAACTCGGTACTTATTTGAATCGACAGGAGGGTGATTGAACACCTGCTGGGCTACATGGCCTTCTGCTTGGCTTCTTGGGTTACAGGAGCAATCCAATCCAAAGTTAAAAGCAACGCCAAATGGCACAACAGCTTGTTGTCAAATTTGTCAATAATAAGAATAATTAAAAATTTCATGCGCCAGGACTCGAAACCATCGACAACAGCTCCCGTTAGACAATGCATAGGCGTCTATCCACTAGTCCGATCCACCACCCCAGAAAAGAAAGCATCTCGGAACAGTTTTCTATTCCTGTCATATCAACTGCTTTAAACTCGGAATTATTTACTAAATCCATGAAGTATTGAACCCCTATATATATATAATTATGATAATATATATTTATATAATATATAATATATATATTATATATATAATATATAATATAATATAATATATATATATTAATATAGATATATATATATATTATATAATAATATATATATAATTAATTATATATAATATATCTGTGTGTGTGTGTGTGTGTGTGTGAAGAATTGAAATATTTTTTTGCCGTCTGAAAAAAGAAATAATATTTCCAAATGTTTATTTGCGTTTTTCTAGCACTTCATTTTTATCTCATGATCTCGCAAAAAAAATCATAAAAAAAAAACCCTCAATGATGCATAATGAAGAAACTATCATAAAACCTCTGCATATAAAATCCTTAACAGACTGACGTTTATTTTAAATGCTTTGTATGATTTAAGGTGGTCACACGTATATTTTTTTACTTCAAAAATTTGAAAATACTTTTCAGAGATTGTAAAAAAAAGCTTTTTAGAAAATAAAAATTTGAAAAAAAGGTTCTAATGAATTTATTACTACACAAAATAGGAGTATGTTAGTGAAAAAAGCATTGAAATATCTTGAATATTAAAGATTTTATTGCCATTTTTGTGAAAGCCCCGAAAAAAAAAAATTTTCCCCTCTCCCCCCCCCCAAAAAAAACGAACTGTTTTTTTCTTTTTTTTCCCAAAAAAATTAAAGATAAATTAGTTGTTCATCAAAAAAACATTTTCTTTTATCGGTT
>JABUQX010074060.1:0-25000 GCA_015478945.1 Trachelipus rathkii | reverse complement strand
TTCTTTATTATTTCACCACAACTCACGGGCGAAGCCCTATTCAGGAAGGGTGTTGCACGCCTCAGAATTACACAACTAACGCAAATTACGCAGATGACCACAGACGCAGGCTTTGAAGTCGGTGAGATTAAATTCAGCAGAAAACACAAAAGATGGAAGAGAATTTCCACAGAACAGAAGTGAGGAAAGAAGGAGCACCGCAGCGAACTAGCCTGGTGTTACCAATATCCACACAAAAACTCAGAGCAGACACAGCACCCCTTTTGCGAGGACGTCGTAAGGGTGGAGGTACGCGAGTGAAAGGTTCCCTCGAGGCACCTGCCGCTGCGACCATAGGAAAGAGATTAAAGCACAAACATTCTTGCCGCAAAGAAAGAGCGTCTAAGTGAATGAAAGATGAACAGTTTTAAGCTTTTGGCCTGACTCGACCCTACCAAAACCGGGTGAAACCAGAGCCTCCCCAGATAAGTGAAGCAGTACTCCATACAAGGGCGGATGAGGCCCTTGTATAGCTGAAAGCAACTGAGAAGAAGGAAAAAAAGTCTCGCAGTCTAAACAGAACCCCCATTTCTTTGAGGCCGCCCCTAGCAACCGTTGTGATGTGGTTTCCAATACATTTTTTTGTTTATGTTAAGCCAAGGATTTTTATATTGTCAAAAGGAGAGACGAGAAAACCCCTTTCGAAAGAGATAGGAAAGTTGAAAGGTGTTTTAGAAGAGGGAGATTGTAGAAGTTGAGTTTTTAAAGAATTAAAATTTACGAAGTGAAGACCCCACCCGGAAATCTATCCAGATCAGCAAGAAAAGAATCGGAAAGATTAATACGAGAAGCAATTCTAGAAGAAAAAAGGAGCAATTGAATGAGTTGAAGAAGAAGGGTCTAGTCAATCGGCGATACGATGGATAGAGTTAGATTGTGCAAGTTGGAGAAGATCATTAATAAAAGTAGAAAAAGTTAGGAGATAAGACAGAACCCGAGGAACACCACAATTAACATAAAAAGAAGAAGTCGCCCGTCAACAACAGCCAATATTGGGCGATTTGAGAAAACTAGACATAATAAGCAAAGTGAAGGAGGAAACCCAAAGGAACGAGCCTGGAGACAGTACGCGTTGCCATATCCGGTCAAAATGCTTTGCATATGGTCAAGCGCCACCACGCAAATCTCCCGTAGTTCCTAAGAGCGAAAACCATAATCAGAAGATAGGAAAGTATATTCGCCAGTAGACCTCGACGCCGAAAGCCGTACTGGCGATCGAAAGAAGTGAATGAGATTCCATATTTAAGAAATGAGAGTTGAGAAAGTTTCAAAATCTTAGATAGAATACAGAAGCTATAGTCAAAGATAGTTAGAAGATCAAGATCGCTTCCTTTTTTCGAATCAGTTGACATGTGCGTTGTTCCAACACTGAGAAAAGCGTTATATTGAGACATAGAGAATATAGTTGTATGAGGGGGGGGGGTCAGCACGGAAGCACAATCCCTCAAACTCGATGAGGAATGCCATCCGGCCACCCGCCTTCCTAAACGTTCGTAGATTTCAGTAGCCTTTTGCACCCGATCGAATGGTTAATCACAGGCAAAGCATAGAACCAATGAGAGGGAAGGAGGAGGATGAGGATGCCAGAATCGTCCAGGGTTGAGTTAGAGGAAAATAGGGACGAAGAGATTGCCTTTCAGTGGAATTAAACAACAGAACCATCAGAAGCGAAAATAAGAGGAGGAAAACAGATTGCAAAAGTTGTTAGAGATGTTTGCAAGAGCCAGAAAGATGTCAGTAGGAGAACAGAGGTAGAGCACTTTCGCGATGAAAGCCCGCTTTGCTCGTCGTCGAAGAGTATCCCTGCAACGATTTTCTAGCAGAATGAAAATTAGCAAGAGGATAGGAGAACGAGAATTTTTCACTACCCGATACGCACTGTCTCTAGCCTAATGGCAGTAAACAAGCACGAATCGAACCATGTATATGAGAGAGAAAGATTTATTCAAGAAGGAATGACCTGCTTCAATCCATCAACATTAACAGCTCCCAACCTTATCGCAGAAGTCGAAGCCTCACAAGACAAAGCAGTCATTCCAATATAGTTAGCGTAGAAGCAACGCAATGCCCCCCATCGGCCCGATCAGAGTGCCAGAAAAACCTAGGGCAGGATGGAGCTGTTGGAGAGGAAAAGTATTAAAATTAAAGATATAAGTTGTGGTCATATTTACCGATGGCCTCACAGTATAACATTCTTCATGTAACTTTAAAGAACATTCCAAATTCGTATCCATATGACTTTCCAGTCCTGATGCGACTATTATATCATCAATATAGAAATCGACGTCATTTATTTCATCCAATATACGTCTCATCCCTTACTAGTGTCGCCCCTGCATTTACCATTCCGAATGGCAACTTGTGTGTGTTCTTTAATTAGTTTTCAGATTGTTGAGAATGCTGAATGTGTGTAATTTGTCTATGAATCGTTATGAGAGACCCCAACTATTCAGCGTTATGTACATTGAAAGCCCTAAATATAGACCTCAAGTATATGATGAGAAGATTTAACAGTCAGTCCCTGTGAGAAAGTAGTTAAGCATATTCAAAAAAAGGTCGGAAAAATCTGTTCTGTTAGGAGATCAGTAGCAGAAAGCACAAGATTATAGTAGAGAAGGGAGAAAGATTAAGCCATTAGAACATCGAAATTAGAATGAGATTCTCGAGACGTGTTACAAGGAGTGTTTATGCTAACATAGGCATACCTCACCCTTTAGACGGAAATTATTAAAAATAAGTTATAGTTGAACATATTAAACGAGTGATGATTAATCTAGCATCTTGGGTGCTCAGACAGAGCAAAATGTTAGCGGCTAGAGTTAGAGAGTGTGTTCCACGATTGCAATTAGATTGCAACCACGGATGTTAGTGAAAGTCGGATAGTAAGCCTGCGCCGTGCACAATCTGCCATTTACATGCACACACATCAACCACAAAACAAACAACAGACGAAAAAAACGAACAAACGTGAAATACAAACATAATCGCTGAAGCAGGTTAAAATTGTTTACACACTAAAAAACCGTAAAAAACCGTAAATATTAAAAAACTAAAATCGAAAACTTTTATATTAAATATGAAAAAAATGAAAAATCTTAAGTTAAAAACACTAACACCCTACAAGTCCTTACACATAACGAAAAAAAAAGGTAAAATAAAAATATGAAAATGTGGAAAAATCTTAAAGTTAAGAAACACTAACACTTCTCATACACCTACAAATTCCACGAATAAAAAAAGGGAAAAAAAGCTAAATAAAAATAACTCTATATTAACCAATATTATTTAAAACGAGCATAAAAAGATTAAAACCCACATAATTATATTCTAATGTTAAAAAAAGGAGAGATACTTTTTTAAGAGATTTAAATGGTAAGTCTTGATAACTTCACCCACTCTTACTCTATAATTGTCTTGGCCATAAGGCTCAATTACTTCATAAGGACCACCCCACCTCATAAGCATCTTGTTATGAGATGTGGGTATGAGGACCAGCACAAAATCCCCAGTCTTCAGTTTTCTATTACTCGCTATTCTGTCAAAATAATGTTTTTCCTTCCTTTATGCTCTTGATAGATTTTCATTCGCCATTCTTAGAGTCTCGTTAAGACGCTCTTGCAAATCAAATACGTATCTATGAGTAGATCAGGCCTCTTCCGGATTAATGTTCCCGGCCCATAACTCGTACAGGATCTGCATGGGTCCCCTTACTGTTCTTCCATACAACAACTCGAAAGGAGAGAACCCTGTAGACTCCTGTGGCGCTTCCCTGTACGCGAACAATAGTGGTTCGATGAATTTATGCCACTTGCGCACTTGTTCGTGGCACATTCTTTTAAGCATAGTCTTTAAAGTTCCATTGAATCTCTCAGTGACCCCCTGGGTCATGGGATGGAAAATACTGGAATGTATTTGCCTAATGTTAAGCATTTTAGCTACATCTTTCATTAATAGTGAAGTGAATTGTTTGCCGTTGTCACTTTGAATCCTTTTGGGCACGCCCAGACGCATAAATATGCTCATTAAACTCTCCGCGACTTTCTGCGCTGAGATACTCTTGAGAGGTATCGCCTCGGGATACCTTGTGGCACTATCAACTAATGTAAGTACATATTGGTGTCCTTCGGATGATGGAGGAATAATGGGACCGATTAAATCAATTATGACCTTTTGAAAAGGTTCCTCTATGATAGGCATAGAGCACAGAGGCACCTTCGCCAACCTTCCTTTTGGGACTGTCCTCTGACATATGTCACATGAGTAACAGTACTTAGTGACGTCTTGATAGATGTTCGGCCAATAAAATTGTTGGGTGATCTTTCCCATTGTTTTCTTAACTCCTTGGTGGCCTCCAAACACCTCATCATGTGCTATTCTTAGTACTTTATTCCTATAATCCTTAGGTACGACCAGTACATTTCTTTCAGTTTGATTCTCTCTAATTTTCTTAAACAGTAATTCTTTGATTACTAAATATTTGCCCTCGTCCTTTTCAACGGACCTCCATAACCTTTGTAGCGTGAGATCTTGTCTCTGCTTTTCTTTAAACTCATCTCTATCTCTTATGAGATCTTGCACTTGATCGCCTTCTGCATCAGTTACTTCTGCAGGAGCAGCAATATTAAGGGCATCTTCCATTTTATCAAAATACGGCCCTTCAGATACTGACTGTGAATAATGCTATTACTATCGGCTGTATCAATCTTAGGGTCCTGGGCTGTATTTAATACTCCTTCAGGAGATTCTTCTACAGGAGATTCTTCTTTAAGACAGACCATGGCAATACCTCGATCACAAGATGGTTTCAAAATGGATACGTCTGCATCTTCCACTAACTCATTCTTCTCTTCCTGACTGATCTGAGGGGCTTCTCGCCGAGCAGGTGATTCCACACCAATGCTCTCTTCAACCTTTTCGATGATCGGGGAAATCAAACTCTTCTGAGTTACTACGTCTAGCTTCGCGCTAAGACACGGGCTCTTAGACCCATTCCACTCGTCATCAGGTTCATTAGGGGGTAACGCCCCCTCAATATTCCCCAGAATCAAGTCGTAAACGACGTCTGGCATCACAACAGCCGTCGTTTCCCCCACGTAATAAGGAGTTTCCAAAATTACGTTAGCTAAGGGAACTCTCTAAACAGTATTGTCGAGAACCATCTGAAACTTCTCCGGTAGTTTTCGTCAGGTACAAACCTTTGACGCAAAACAATTCCATTACAGCCGTGTCCCTAAGACAACGGAATACTGATAAACCGTTCGCGATTACCGTCGACTGACAAGGCAGACTGTGCGGTGGTCATCGGCTTTCCCCACATACACCAAGTCTGCTGGTCTTCACCTGCATTGATAGGACTTTTCCTCAAACAAAGATCATGTGGAAGCACAGTGTTTCAATTTCGTCCTTTTGTCGCCCATTAATTCACATATACTTGTCACACTTTTATAACAATCGAGGACGTTCTATTGCTCAGTTGAATTTACGACTTCCTTGTCTATAAACTGTGCACAGCAAACGTATGCCGACACATATTTCTTCTTGAGCGATGTGTTGTTGTTATGTTTTATTTCTACATTAATATTGTTATTCCTTCTTTTGTTTGCTTTAATTCTATTTGCGTGACTATCTTTTGCGGCACTAAACTTATTTCATGGGCTGCAAATAATTTTTCTTAACTAGAGATTATTTTCGACATCTTTTTTCGTTTACTTTCTTTAGAAACGTGCTATTCTCTTCGTATCGTCGTCCAATATTTATCAACTGCCCTAAAATTTCAGCACCTCTTCGGACGCTCTCTACGCCTGCGCGTATCCATTTCTTTTAATGTGCTCAAGAATCCTTTATATAAGTTTCAAGGTGGTCATCAATTATCGGATGACATAGTGTAAATTCGTGCGATACCCATCTTTCATTAAACCTATTCTGACCAGTTAGCTCTTTCTTAAATATCAAAACTCGAAAGCATTCTTCTACTGAAGTGTTATTGTTACACTGCAACTGCCCTCCCTGTCAAAAAGGACCCCAACAAATTAGCATAATTTTTTGAAATAGCATTTGCTACGGCTTGCTTCTCAAAATACAATATGTAATCTCGAATACTATTCAATCTTCGTTTGAAAGTGCAACTATCTTAGGAACTTATAAGCAGGAACAATACTTGTGTGAGAGAGGAATTCTTATACATCAAATATCTCGTGAGGCGCTGTTTTTCCTCAGCATCCATCTTCATCTGTAATTACGCTTCTACTGACTCACTTCAATCTTTCTCATCCGGCCCTCAGCTCCATCTGATTTACGTTCTTCAAAAATCTGCAATGATTCTTCATCTTCAAGATCTGACTGAATTCTTTTCTCCTCCATTCGTCTGCTGAATGTTGTTCGTCTATCTCTTTCTCTTTTGCGATTTTTCGCTCCTCTCTAGGGGCCAATTATATTTAAATAAGCATGTTATATTAGCGCCCCCTCGAGATGATATATAAATTTATATTAAGAATGAGAGAGATTCCTGAATATACTCCTCTCCACTATGTATTTATATATTCCCTATTCGTGTTCGAGAGATAATAAAATGTACACAAGAGAATAGTTATGCTCACGAGATACGTTACTGATGCAGTAGGCATCTTAAGGTCTGACAAAACAGACACATTTTAAAGTCTCCAAACTAGAGCTGTATACTTAAAAACCTAGTCTTGTCTCTCAGATTCATCTTGAGATAAGCATCATCCTAGGAAGCCAAAAAAAATAAGTGCGTAATCATTTATGTCACTCATACAGCTGAAGGTAAATTCACTTAATGGTAATGGTATTCAAGATGGCACGTTTTTCTTCTATTGAGGTTTGTGACACACATTTTTGCTATACCAAGAAAATGTTTAACATAAAGAGGTTGCATATAATTATTGTGTCCTACAGTGAAATTCAGAGAGGGTCACATAGCAGCAAATGAGCTACAGTACAAACACAGAGGCGCTCAGTCTACTTCTCAATAAAGGAACTACCTGAAGAGAAAAAAACAAAAAATGTCAAGGTATCGAGCGGAGAAATTGGTCATGGGTGTAAATAATATAGAATAAAGAACTCTTTTCTGGGTATTAACAAATAGCACCATACGATGAATTAAAGAAAATTCACTCCATATTCCCCGTAAGGTGTTATGTATGTAATATATATGTTGCAGCATATGTTTTATATACGATTTTGCTGCGCTCTCAGCGCACTTATTGAGACGAAAAAAGCCAGAACAAAAATGCAATTTTTAGCATTAACTGTTAGAGGACAGACCGTAGTTGCAAAATCGAGAACAATAAATGACGTCCCAAGTTTCTAAAAATTAAGAACCTTCTCATGTAAAAATGTAAAATTACCCCTTAAATTTTTGAAATAAATTAAATTTGGCGACTTTTTATATATTTAAGAGGTAGGAGGTGGTAGTTTTGTTGATCAAACATGAGCCAATCTAATGAATTGCAAATAAAATTATTACTAACTTTTTAACACTCCTGAAGGGTCCAAGTTTTTCTTCTACTGATGTAGGGCAAAAAGATTGTTTATAGACTTTCTTTAAACTTTTATTTAATTGATAAACTCTTAGAAATACTTAATATTAATTTCTTAAGCCCAGGAATAACTAAGAGGATGAAGATACGTTACTTTCTCTATCTGGGCTTAAACGAATATCCACCTTTAGACACGCTTTATCTCCATCAATTAAGGGTTATACCACAGAAGACATAGGCAGTTTTGGAAAGGAGAATAATAATCTTATTAATTTGGAAAATAATCTCATTAACAAGATAAAAGCTAAGCTACAAAACCCACGCACTTTCGATATTTGTAATAGACTAAAAAATTTGATAAGAAATTTAAGCGTTTATGAGCTACGGACTACTATAGTAAATACTAGAAAATTATTTTTGGAGAAGTTAAAGCTAGATAATTACTGAATTAATATATATATATATATATATAGTTACATTCACCTGTAGTATAAGATGAAGTAGTATTGTTCAGAATACATTAGTACTAGTAACAAACAGGACAAGGGACATATCAGTTCCAAAAGTAAATCAACTATATTGTATGTTAATTAGAATCTTTACCCACACTATATATATAAGTAATTCCTATTTAGTACGACCTAACCTCAAACTTACAAAAAGATGACATTACTTATATATATCTATAACTACCAATATATAAAATGATACGTTCACCTCAGCAAGACAGCGTGCAAGGATGTTATGAATGAGTAGTAAATAGAGAGTCCTAGAAAAAATAACAAACAGAGCAAATGAATTGACGGAGAATGGTGAAATAACGTTTTCAAGAGGTAATAAGGATTAACACTAGAGCGACTTGAAAAACTCATTGCAGGACTACTATTTGACATAGTATAACTGTGACTCAAGGTAAGGAGAGACCGATATCAAATTTGTTATATTTTTATAAAATATTATGCATAATTTAGCGATATCTCTCTACGCACTCCCAGCTTAGGTATATAGTTCTTTTAGGAATAAGCTAAATAAAAAAACAAAGACAGAAAAAGAAAGAGAACAGAATTAAAGTAAAATAAAATTAAAATGTCTTTCATTTTATGTTTTCTATATTTAATTTTTTTATTATTTTATTTTACTGGATGTGGGGTAGGATTGCATTGTGTATATATTTGAGAATTGGTAAGAATTTTCTGCTAATATTATTTAAATTCACTATAAAATAATGGAAAGTGAAATAAATCATTATATCTCAAGACTGGGAAATCGCGCTAATCCAGTACCAACGCAATAACTCTTATGGATTTATATGAGTAAAGTAAAAGTCGTATTAATAATTCGGTGTACGAGATTTAGTAATCATAAGAAAATTATTGAAACTTGTAAGAAGTTTTGTGAACAAAAACAAATAATTTGAAGAATAAGAAGCTCTCTATTTATATTAAACAATTAACATGGCGTTTTTATTTTTTTCTTGCAAAATGCTCACATTTTATCCTCTTAGGTTAAATGCAAAGCACGAATACAGTAAAAAGTTACACTTTATTGACTTAATAATATCAAAATAAAAGTGTTTCGGGATCCATGCCAATGCGATATGGATAAAACTCACTCCAGATAATGGACCATGATCCATAATAGATATCAATTTTGAAAAGTTATTAATATTTTTCTCATTCCGGGAAAGGTTAATCTCAATAGGTACAAACACCCCAACCCAGGGTTATATTGAGGAAACAGGAAACAGTCAATGAGAGAATATCACCAGTGCTTAAGTATCTCTCAAATTGAAAATAAAAATTCTATTTTACGCAAACGGATTAATGTATACTTTTTTCAAGTTATTTTCACTGATATTTAAACATTATATACATAAACTGATCCTTAAGCATAAACTTATTTCTTCGCTGTCTTGTCTCTATGGAAGAGGCTGGAGTCGCGATTCTTTCTCGAAAAGTGGGTTACGATGCTGCTTCTAGTCCGACGCGGTCGGGTGCGCTCTATGCATACACGCCTTATGCTTCTCCAAAACTATGTGTCACTTTGTACTGCGTATGAGTGAGTGGTCATCTCTTTTCGAGAAAGTATGGGAGAGGCACTTCTTATCTTATTCCACCTAAAAAACATATCAAATTGGAAAAATAAATTAACTATAAGATGCAACGATAATTGAAGGTTCTAAAGGAAATGAGGAATAAGTATGTCTTGTAAGTCAACAAAAATCGAGTAAGGATTATATTCATCTAATAACGCATCCGTATATGACACTCCTCAAAGCGGATATTAGCTTTGGTCAAATAGGATCAAATTTAACTAGTCCGATAGGTGATGTCCCTGGTTTCCAGATGAGAACTATGGATCCGAGATCAAAATTTAATTGTATTTTTGGAAGGCTTAGTAAATGGTAGAAGCACAGAATAGTTGCTATTCATAGAGAGTATTATGAATAATTTTTTTATTTGTTACTTACTACACACGAGATTTATTTTAATTAAATTTGGTCCCACAAATTGGAATTAGTTCAAAAAACAAGCAACTATATATAATACAATCTATAAATACTATCTTCATTTTTTTTTTAATTAACTTTTATTTGGTTGAAACAAAAATTTCCTAATTTACTAATATGATAGATACTGTCCCTGTGAGGTCTATACATATTATTATATACTTAAAAAATTTATAAAGTGACCTCTTATTCAATAACAAATGAGAATCATTTCATCCTTTCAGGTTAGCTAGATATATAGTCCAACATATTTACCTTATATTCATTATTAATATAAGAGTTATAGCTAGATGAAAATCTTTTCTACTTTATTATATTATATTTCATTTTATAACTATATTTTTTCACGCGCTCCATTTCAGAGAAAGAGCGTTCACGACTGAGTTTACTGTTTAGGACAGGCGTGTAATCTTAGATGAATCTAGGCTAAAGTGCTATCCCCCACACCGTAATACAAATGCCACTTGTTTGTAATCAGTGACCTACCGAATATACTTCTCAATATTTAGAAAATGTACATTAACACCTAAAAAATATGGAAAACAGTGATTAAAATATGATTTAAAATTTAAATTTTTTTTAAAACGAAAACTGGAGGCGAAAATTGCAACCCATACGCCGAGCAAGGAAGGCTGCTACTAAATCAAGTTTGCCAAGAAATTATCCTTTTTTACTCCTTTGTTCTTTCAGGCTCATTTACTGAGCCTGTCTATTTACTTTTAACTATTTCATTAATGAATATTTTTTGCACTACTCCTCTATTCCTTATTTTATTCTCTTGCCTTTTTATTTAAAATTTATTTAATTAAACAGAAGGAATATTTACCACAGCAGGGCTTTAATCTTTTTGGAAAGCAACAGATGGAAGTGGCGATCTATCGGGGTCTCTCGGCCTTTATTTGTAACATCCGTTCTCAGAGACGAGGGGGGACGGAGCGGCTCGCAGGGTGCTCCCCTTATTTATATTTATTAAAGCTTTTAAATTATCTATCCCGTGGCGACACATTGTACTAAAATTCTTCGCTGATTACCAGAATGTCATTTGTTTTACGCGTAGGATTTGTAACGGTTTCTCCTTAAATTTAACTCATTCCAACCCACTCACCTGCCGTTCTCTTCTGAAAACGATAATTATTCTATTTACACATTTATAAATTTTCACTACTTATTTAGGCCAATCCCACATACTCATATCTTTTGGCATATGTGGGACTAAGGTGGGACTAAACTAATTAGGCTTCCTTGGGGCTCCAGATTTGGTTCGAGTTTCATCCTAACTTGTTTCTAACATTATCAGATATAGTACTGGATAGTTCCTTGCGGCTAGCTCTTAAAATTTATCTTACTATCCTTATTACTAATTGTTATATATATATATAGTGATATATTTATATATTATCACTATATAGTATATATTATATCTATTTATTTATAAATATGTACCTATACTTATTTCTTTTATATTTCGCTTCTCCATTTTGATCGGTTTGTAATTGTATTATACTCCTATTTATATCACAGATCAAAGATCATATATTTAGTATGATATAAGATATATATAATCCATAAACTTTATATATAGTATCTCATACGCACTATATTTTATAATTTTGGCATAAAAACACATAATGATTATATATATATATATATTATATATTATAATTATATATACATATAAGACAATTTAATATACCATTTAATTGTGGCTAATTATATAAAATATACTAATATATATATATAGGGCTTAATTCAATTTTTCGTCTCATCTGAGTGAAAAATTATTCTAAGTCCAGTGCGCTGGTATTTTGAAGGGTATTTTGTTTGGGGGGTATTTTGGAGGGTAATTAATAACACACTTCTTACTCCATCAACTGATGGTTAACTTTACAAATTCCAAAAACAAGAAGCTTTTAAACTTTAACAGTACATGTTCCAATAATATACTATGATATATATATATAGATCTAATATATTAAATTATTAATCGTCCTTATCATATATATACTAATATGATAACAGTCAATTGTTTCTGTATAACAATATATGAATACAGCATATAGGAATCATGTTTATTCAAATCATATTCTGCAGGGATATATATATATCTATCATAATATTTCACCTAAAATTTACTATCTTGTATAGGTGGTAACTCTGGGTTTATAATAATATAATTTCATATATATCATAATCTATATATAAATAATTAATATATTATTTAGTTTAGGTTAGAGGGTTAATTTTTTTACCTTTAAAGTAGTAAGATATTTTCGAAACGTCCAAAAAAAGTGGGTTAAAAGTAAAATAATCATTGCTTGTCTGGCAATTGAAACGCTTGCGAAAATATTAGTTTGAAATTTGGCGTAGCTAAAGGGTTAAAAACAATTTAATTAGTGTAATTTATGCTGACTTAGTGCAAGTATCATTTCTCAGAATGAACTTTTAGGTAATTAAATTTATTATGAACACTATCTGTAATTATAGATAATAGCAGTTGTTCCTTATTCTTGATTGCAAATTATAGACTAGTTGTAAAATTATAATTAATAAAGTGATTCAGTAAAATACTATACGTTGGCAAAAATGTAATTCCGTAGTAATCCCATAAAGAATCTAAAATTAGTATTTCTTATTTTAGTGTATAATAATTTAATGCTTACATGATATTGAAAAGGCTTTTTTTTATGGGCATCTAGGTTACTTATTTTTTATTAAAAGGAAATGATATGACACTTCAAAGATTGCGGCGGGAAAGAAGGATCATCTTATTAAGGTTAAATTATAATAACCACCTAGTTATTGGGAAAGTGGTCGCATGGGGGAGATATTAACAAGCCGAGAGGAGGGATAATTGGGAAGTTCGTAAATAATACCTTTACAAAAAGATAGGCAAAAGTATTTTTTCCGTTTTTTGTTTGCGGCAAGGGCCTACTTAGTCTAAAGGTGAATTGAGTTGTAAGCCAAGCAATTGTAAAAACCGTGAGTATGACCACACGTGTCGGCATTCTCGGGGGCACTTTAGAGGCGGTTTTGGGGCGTACTTCTCTTTCACACAGATCTCTCTCTCAGACAATAAACTCAAGTCATCACGGATATATACGTCTAACGTACTATAAATATATACATACTATATACATAATAGTATATGATATATTACATATATAAGTATATTTACCAATAATAAGTTATTTACTCCAAGTATATGAATATATTTTTCCTCCAATATAGGGCATATAAAGTCATTAATTTCATGGCTATTGCTTAGAATTATGGTACATTATTCGAATTAATATAATAATATAGCAATGGATATATGAGATTCTTTACTGGGGATAGGATAGATAGCACTAATAAGATTAAAAAGTATCCACGATAGGATAGATAGAGATTAAAAAAAAAATATAAACTGAGAGGTGATTTAGAAAAGAAATTTCTTTTTGTGTGGCGTGGAGAACCTAGTTCGGGGCGGGCCATTAATTAATTCATAATAGATCTACATTAGGAATGTTAGGGCAGTAGAGCTAAGTCGCGCGAACATATTAGGGGTGACATGGGAATTCTGACAATTAACTAAGGGTCCAGGGGCGAACTTCGGGGGTTCCATAATTCCATTAAGGTAGGTTACGTACTCATGGGGCTTCCATAGATCCATTTAGGGTTAGGAGCGGTACTTGTGGGTACCTAGATAATCCATTAGGTTAGGGGCTAGTTGGGGGCGTTACGGACATATATATTATTTACAATATAAGGTTAGAGCTTTTTTAACACTAGATGGTTTTAAAGGGCTAATACCATAATGATATATTAAACAGTTAAGGCCATTATAATGAAATATTTGGGGATCCCTTTAAGAGGGAGTTTGGAGGAGGGCATACTCAAGGATTTAGGGTATTAATTATAAATACAGGATTTTTCCAATGGTACTCCTAATATAATCCTTTTGGAAAATAGAGTCATTATACCACCAGATGGAATATTGATTAAAAAGTGTATAGCATCAAAACAATATATAATAATATTATAAGTTATAATATCAGGTATATGTTTAGTTCTTCTATACTTAATCACTTATATATATAGCTTCCATTATTGTAAACTTATAATTATTATAGCAACGTGGATATATATCATTCGAATATATTCGCGCACTATATCCCAAGTCACTAATCTACTACTAGCAGGATTACATATTCGATAATAAAGTTTTCGGTATATTTAAATCATCGAATATGCGCGCAAAATAGGCATGCTATTCTGAAAGAACGCTCTTTACAGCGTTAAACACTGCAGCCAATAAGACGAATCGAAGAGTAGGAGATTGAATTCTACTGCCTGCATTAACTACAAAAGCATTAGTTTATTGCGTAGAAGAGAAATAATAAAGCCTTTCTTAGCGATCGCTCTGACTTAACATAAATATAAAAGTAAAAAGTTGAGATATGAATTGAATCATTGTTGGGATCTGGCCTCAAAACCTAAGACAAAAAGTCAAAATACTTATATTAATGATTATAATATATATAACACCTAATTTTTTCATTGGCAGCATTATTGCAAAAATTTATATAAATCCCAAAAATGCTTATTTTTCAGGAAGCCAAACGAGTTTACGATTCTTATGGAGTATTACCATAAATCCTATTGAGTTTAACCAAACTAATCAGCAAATGCAGTTACCATACCAATAGCGTAAATAAAAAATTTGAATTTTGTGAATGTCAATCTGAAATACACATGCCAAGCCCCATAACACATTCTTTTTGTTAAAGGCGGAAATGTTCTTCACATAAAGAAAAGTGCTAATAACGAATGTATCAAAATTAAAAATTTGTTATGGAGCCCAATTGAACATACATTTGATACTGATCAGATAGTAAACTGGTTAATAGAGTAGAAAAATAATCGAGAATTTTCGTCGGGCAGGAAAAAACCACATGATCACAAAATAAAACGTCTCACACCAAAACTAACATGATGAATAGGCCATCAAATAATTAAGAATCGAGAACTAAATAAAAATAAAAATTAACATTGCAACCTCGATTCCATCTTTTTTTAACCTAATTAAGCAAAACAACTAGTTGTAATTTTAAAGGACAACTTTATGATTAAATTTTCGACCGAAAACACGCTCGACCCCTCACGAAACGAGGTCCTAGTGGATGACTTGGCCCCGGACCAAAGAAAATCTTTACTTCAAACATCATACATTTGGGACTGTTAAGGGACCTTAGCAACTATCACAGGTGCACTCTTTACTGATTTGAGCAGTCCAAAGATGTTTCTCTACTATAGAATAAGGTTCAAAATGTGCCTTCGCAACTAATGATGTTCATCGGGGTAGCCAACAGTAAAAAAAACGGGAGGAAGGGGATCAATCATTTTACTACACCCAAGAAAGAGAATAGAATAAAATATTGAAAATAAAAATAACACTTGCGGTGTATTTTGAAATTACTATAAAAAATGAATTACTTTTTTTCTTTAACTTTAAGTGTAAAATATATATATATATATATATTATATATGTATATAATATAGATATATAATATATATATATAATATAATATAGTATATATATCATATATATAATATATATATATATATATACTATAATACTATATATATATGAAGATAAACTACTTTAACGCAGTATTTATTTTATAGATGTTATTTAAATTCATTGATAAAATTTTTCCAATTTTATTTAGTTACACAAAACAAAAAGGACACATATTGATTAAAAAAAACAGATTCTTCACAAAAATAATTAAAAGTTAATTAAAAAAAAAGTACAATAAATGTTAGCTTTCGTCTCCATCAGGGAGACCTCTTCAGGCAAAGGAACACCATCTGAAACTGCCAACGTAAAGCACCTATTGTTAGTTGGTTATCTTCTTCAGAGAATTTTGGAAGTTATCTTGAAGACTTCATGTATTCATTTTGTAGATGGTCTAATTTTACCTCACCAGGTTGTTTATTTAAAATTGTTCGAATTATAGATACAGAATGATTCCAGGATTCTCTTGCATTTGTACACGTAAATTCTAAGTTTTGCCATATTGTCGGTGATAAAAGGTGAATAAAAGATCTTCTATGAATGTATAGAGCTGAATTAAATAGTGTCTTTTTTAAGTCTGCAAGTATTGTGTTTTTTTCTTCTTGAAAAACATAGTTTCACCTACATATATTTTTTCACAGGATGTACAAGTATTTGATATACGCAGCTGTCAAAAACATTTTCTTTACATATTGTAGAATTGAAAAAAGTATGTTTTCAGAGAAATAAGATTGAAAGGAGACAATTTTCAGGCATAATTTTTTTAATATTAATGTAGTAGGAATAAAATACTCTTACCGTAAAAGAAGATTTTTTTTGTTTTTGGAGATGGAACCTAATAACCCTTTTCGCTTTTTTCGTACGCTTGAATCAATAACTGTGATTGGGGATAGAGTAATAGGTGGTAAACAGTTTATGTAAATAATTTGTTCGTATTTTAGTAAAGGTGGGGAACAAATGCGGAAATGCACGCAGAAATAGAGAAGAAAGTATGCCAATTCTTTTGTATTTTTGGAGTGATGAGAAAACCAATGATATAACTTAGGAGTGAAAGTAGAGTTTTTCTTGTAAATGGAATAGTTGTAAATGTTGGATGAGTGCCTGCCAACTGACTAGTGTATCTAAGAAAGGTAGGGAAGTTATTGGAAGGATTTTCTAACGGTAATTTAGAACTGGAAGGAGCAATGAATTGATGAAATTACAGACTTCTTGTGTAATTTGTATTATGTGGAAGTGCTGCAAAACCATCGTCCACATATCTAGGAGCCACAAACTGTTATTAAGTAACGGATTAGAAAGGATGTGAAAGACCTTCTGGAAATATACATTACTGAAAACAATTACAATGTCATTCCCTTTCAAATTATTAAAAAACTTATCAATCTCTCCCTTCAATATAATTTTTTTCGTTTTCAATGGTCATTTTATACCCAAGCATCTGGACTTAGCATGGGTTCACCCCTCTCTCCAATTTTAAGCAATATTTATATGGGGTTGACCGAACACTTTCACATTCCTTCAATCCCGTTACAAAAAACAAGTTGTGGCTCAGATAACGGGGACGAATGTTTGTTGTAGCATTCCACATAATACAAATGCACAAGAAGTCTTAAATTTCATCAATTCATTGCATCCTTCCATTCAATTCCATTCAATTGAGGAACGCTTTAAGAAATTCATAAAAATCGCAAGATTGATTTTATAAAACTCCGGGTTAGGAAAAATTCTTAAGTCGACAATTGGAGAATAATTATTATGGACATGTTGGTGATTAAAGTCCGGGAGAAAGATTACGCCTGAGTCCTCTTGAGCAGACAAAATCTATCAAGATGCCTTGACCTTACATTGTTAGATATGATGAAATGCTAAAGCTCATTTCATCGAGAGAGAGAGAGAGAGAGAGAGAGAGAGAAGAGAGAGAGGAAGACGAGAGAGAGAGAGAGAGAGAGAGACGAGAGAGAAGAGAGAGAAAGAGCGAGAGGAGAGAGAGAGAGAAGAGAGACGAGGACGAGAGAGAGATAGAGAGAGGAGGAGATTGAGAGAGAGAGAGAGGTAGAAGAGAGATGTTTATTGTGGGTGTTTAAGGTGTTTCATTATAGTATTTTTAAAATTCTTTGAACTTATTCGACGCCCAATTTTAAGATATGGGTTTTAACTGGAAAAATAATATAATAACCAAATATAGGTAATTAGTACTCACATATATTCTGAATATAGAATTTACTCTTTCAAAAAATTGCAACACATGTTCAAGGTGGACTAGCCCAAATTGTCGACAAAGAAAATGGTCGACACGGTGCGTTAAACCGCCTACCATTTTTTCAGAATTTCAGAAGTGTCAAATAGCGTCCGGACCAGCATTTTGGGTCCGAGAACAACATTTTCTCAATAACTGTTCTAAACGTCCGACACACTTAACATCGCAATCGTTTATCATTTGAAAAAAAATTCTTTAATATATATATTATAATTATATTATATATATAATTTAATATAAATATATATATTATATATATATATATATTATATATATATAATATATATATATATATAATGTATATATATTATATATATATATTATATATAATATATATATATATATAATAATATAATAATATATAATATATATAATATATATATATTACCATATATAATATACATATATAATAATATTACATATATATAATAATAAATACATATATATGATATAAATACTAATATATGATATATAATATACATATATATATAAATACAATATATATATTATATATATATATATATATATATATAAGTATATATATATAGTATATAATATATAGTAATACTATATATTAATATATATATATATTATATATATATATATATAGATATATAGTATAATGTTATAATATATATTATATAATCAAATATATATATGTATTTTATAAAAATATTATTATATATATATATATTAATAATATAATATATATATATAACTATATATAAGTATAGTATATAATATATATATATATATATACAATATTTAACTATATAGTTATATAATATATATATATATAATATACTTATATATATAATATAATAATATATATATATATATATATATATATATATATATATATATATATATATATAATATATATATATATATATATATATATATATATACATATATTATACATATATATAACATATCATATTATATATATATATATATATATATAATATATAATATATATATAATATATATATATATAGTAATATATATATTATATATATATATATATATATATATATAAAGTTTTAAAGTGTTATATAACTGCAAAATTGGGGCTCGAGCCGACGGGGAAACAGAGGGGGGAGGATTTTCCATACCCACGTAGGGGAGGGGCGGAGGAACCCTCCGCGCGACACTCAAATACCAAACAGCGGGGGTTACGGAGACCCTCCCCGAGGGGGGGAAACAGTCCAACCCTGTCGTTCCCCGGAAGGCCGAGAGACCCCGACTACTGCCATCTCTACCGTTTACCATTGGGGTATTCTTTAGTTAAAATTTTTTTTCTATTTCATGTCAATATGATATATCGATAGTAATATATCTCAGAATCGATATAGTAAAAAAAATTATATTGTCCAAATGGTCGACACATTTTTTTAAAAAATGTCCATATTGTCGACAGCATTTTGGTCGACAACTTTTTGTCGACTATTTGACTTGTCGACCATTTTACCTGTGGACAATCTGGCCCTAGCTTCATTTCAAGAATGCAAAATTGATTTTTTTTCATTCCTTCCCATTTCAAAAAAATTTCATCTTGTTCATTTTTTCTTTTTTTTTACTCTAAGAAAATGAGCATCAATAAAAAGAAATTTGGATTGAAAAATAAAAAATTTTAAAAGAAACAAAAACAAACAAATTTAAAAATTAAATCCGATTCTTCTAAATGGTATAATAAACGGTCCAATTTTAAGTCAAGAAAAATGCAGCACCTTAAATAAATTCTTGACGTAATAACAGGAATTAAGAAATGCAGAAAAGGAAAATTAAAACTATATATTTATTTTCTATTTTTACTAAAAAATTTTGAAAACTAAAATTAAAAAAATCAAATTATAACAAATTACAAAACTTATGTTAGTACATGGATAGCAAAATAAATTTTTCCAAACTTATTGTATAAATAATATTGAATGGTCTTTTTCAATAATAATAATAATAATAATGATAATAATAAATAATAAATAATAATAATAATAAATAAAATAATAATAATAATAATAATAATAATAATAATAAATAATAATAATAATAATAATAATAATAATAATAATAATAATAATAATAATAATAATAAAATAATAATAATAATAATAATAATAATATAATAATAATAATAATAATAATAATAATAATAATAATATTTTCAATAAAAATTTGTTTAACTAAACATGATCAAATAATATATTCAATAAAAATTGTTGTCTAATGAAAATGACAAAAATGTTACACACGTCCTATTAAAACATTAAATTAACATTCATTTTTCTTAACAACCTTCTTTTCTGATACAATATGGCGTTTATGTTCTTTTATATATTTATTGATATATAGATTATAGTAGTTATAGACTATCACCATTTTGCCATTTTCCACTAACGCACATACTCGATCCTTGACCTTTATACACATCACTTATACAATTGCATACAGTGATATATTCTCTATTTTTTTATCTTGAAAAATAATGAGTTTACAATCATAATATCGTATAAAGAAGAACCTAAAAAGTCCTAAAATGATTTTTTAATCTTGAAATTAAAATTTTTTGTATCAAAACCAATATTAAACTTTTCTTTCACTGAAATTTTTAATATTAAGCAATCTCGAGGAAAGCGCGAGATTTTCTTTTGACTTAATCTTTTTAAAAATTATTAAAACCAAGCAGTGTTCAAATTTTGCATCAACTAATGAGTTCATAAATTTTACATAATTATTTAGTGTTAAAAATTTCATTTTTGGAAATACATTAATGAGGCTTCACAAAAAAATGATTGTTTTAATTTACTCGCTGACTAACAGCAGTTTTTTAATCCCTGTATAAAAGGGTCGTGTGTTTTCAAACTCAGGGAGCGAGGTAACAGAGGCACAATACAAATAGGCACTCCCACAGAAATGGATATTTATGTATAATGGCACAAAATAAAAGTTTATCCATAATGAAATATTGTGTAGGATATCACAGGAGGCAAAGCCAATGAGGTAGTGGGCATTCAAACATCAAGGAAATGGCACCCGAGGAAGAATGGTGCATACTTTTGCTTTCAAAATTTCTGTTACTCATTTGCATCAGTATACAGGAGGTGCGACAACATGATGTCCAGGGTGTCCACGTGGACCATGAGTTTGATGTGGCAAGGACCCATGGGGAGGAGGGAGACCAGGATGGCTCGTATAACCAGAAGGATTTTGTGACATGGACGGATGGGTTGTCGCAGGATTTTGTGCTGCATCTAAAGCTTTTTTCTGTGAGTTTGAAAATGTTTTAGCATATGGTCCTTGCGTATAAAACCTTTGCCACACTGTTCACATGAAAATGGCTTCTCACCTGCATGCAAACACATATGCCTTCTTAAATCATTTTTGTGATTAAACTGTTTTGGGAAAACTTCGCACTTGTAAGGTTTTTCTCCGGCATGCTTTCCTTGATGATCTGTGAATGTTACTTCATCAGTAAATCATTTTCCACAAGTACCAAACATAAAAGGTTTTTCTTCTTCATGATAAGTAGAGCGATGTTGAGTTATGTAACACATGCGATTAAAAGTTTTATTACAATCATTACATTTGTAGTTGTCAACAGGACCTATGCTGCTACTTTCGCTGGAATCCATTGATGCCTCCGAACCAGTGTCACCAGAGAGTTCGGGAGAAATTCTTTGAGTAGACTCAGTACTTATAATATATTGATGAGATATTTTATCAGTTTCATGGCGGTAACTGTTGAGACTGTCAACAGGGCTTGGCCCGGGGTATTCATTCATTGAATGAAACCTCGGGCCATGCGAGCCCCCCTGCTGCGTATGGTAGATATAATTATTAGCGCCTAAAAAAAGGACCATTTCCTGTTACAGGAGGTTGAGATGGGTAACTTGGATTCGTGCTAAACTGCCCATGATACATAGTTTGAGCAGTTAATGGTTGCTCTGATGGAAAGGAATGTGGCTGAGTATAGGATGGATGAGAAGAACTAATATGCCCAAGGGCAATTGCAGAGCCAGGGTATGGAGCATTTTGAGTAGAATAATTAGTAACAGAAGCAGTTGGAGGTTGAAATGCTGATCCAACAGGTTGAAATGTATTACCAGCAGGCTCTAAAGAATCATTTGCTGAAAGATTAGATTCTTCGTCATGACTCGATGCTGTGGGTGTTTCACCGATGCTCTCTGAACTAGGCGATAAAATAGGAGGTCTTGTAATATCTGGTGCAGTAGATTGATTATTACCGCTGGAGAAATTGAGCTTGGTCTTCTTTTTATGCAATGTGGTATTATAATGTCGTTTAAGGTGAGGGTGGCTTGTAAACCATTTATTGCAGTCTTCACATTTAAAACTTTTAGCTCTTTTGACATTTGATGGATATTCAGTGGGAGGGCCATCTCTTGGAGATTGTGATTGTGCTGGCGTAGAAGCAAATTGCACAGGTGAGTTGTTGTTGTTTATACCTGAACTGACAGATAATCCCTGGGAATAATACGAAGGCATCATATAACTGATCTGATAACCAGGCGAATTAATTGAAACGGAAATAACTTGGTGATTTTGGTGCATTGGTTGATTCCCATATGAAGGTTGTTGTAGGAGTGGTAGCATGTTTATTTGTGAAGGGCCTAGTCCATGGGAAATGCCTAAACTCGAAGACAGTGAACCTGAAAGCGAGGATCCTAAACTAGACGTGGGAGGGCCTACTCCTGTTGAAGATACTGCTCCAGGAGAGGGTAAAAGTCCCGTTTGATTCCTTAAGCTAGTAGGAGACTGTCCTAAAGCACCTATAGATCCACCTAGGCCTGTTGGAGAGGGGCCCAATCCAGGCGGAGATGGCCCTATTCCAAATGGTGAAGGACCTAGTCCGGCTGGTGAAGCTCCCATTACTGATGGAGTTGTCACCAATCCATCAGGAGGGTCTAAACCTGTCGAAGATGGCCGTTTACCTGAAGAGCATATTAATCCAGAGCTGTTGCAAAGGCCTGAAGATGAATTACCAGGTGAAGGAAATTGTTCATGAGGTCTCCCCATTGGAGGTAATGGTGCATGCTGATTTTGCTGATTTGCATAACCATTTAAAACTTTTTGGGAATCCAAGTCTCACTAATCTGCAAATATATATATATAATATAATATATTATATATATATATTATATATATATAATATATTATATATATATATATATATATATATATATATAATAATATATATATATATATATATAATATATATATATATATATCTAATAACCTCTTATTCCCAGATTGGGGGGTGAGATGCATAAACATGAACCAGAAACAATAGTAGTAAGAATAACATGAACCCATCGACAATAAGGCCCTCCCTGACCATCCCCTTATACCCTTACTATAGTATAGTATATAATATATATATATATTATAATTATATAGTATAATATATATATATATTATAAAATATATATATAGTTATATATAGTATTATATATTATAATATATATATAATATATATACTATATAATAAAAGAAAAACCTACTCAAAAATTTACTCAAATTGAACAGTTTATAGTTCTCCAGTTGTCGCTGAAGAGATAATTGAGTACATTTATCGGTTTCAGCGAAAACTTTAAACTTGTCAAAAAATGTGAAAGTAAGTTAACATTCTCGACACTACCGTAAATATGTTGTTTCGTATATATATATATATAATTATATATATTTACGTATATTATGATAATAATATATATATCTATAATATATAATATTAATATATAATATTATATACATAGATATATATAGTATACCAAATTTTTTTTTATATTCAAATATCCATATTTCTATCACCTCATTGGCCTAAATGATTATTATTCGCAAAATAATTAATGAAATTTGTTGTTAAGATGTTTCAGATTTAAAGATGTTACCTCTCCCATAGACATTTTATATTTTTTTTATTTTTAAATTAGATCAATGTAATTTTTTTAAATCTTTTTTATGTTTGACCCAGTTTCTGACAAAAAATTTTAATAGTATATTTTAATAATATTTATTTATTAAACTCTAGGCATACAATAAAGTTAATTTTTCATAGGGAGGTTGAGTTAAAAGCTAACAAATGTTAGTAAGCTTGGCAATGGTGCTTAATACAAAGCCGTTTATAATATATATATTTAATATATATATAAAATTATAATTATATATATAATATATATATATTATATATAGTATTATCATCTAATAATATATTATATATATATATTATATTATATAATATATATGATATATATATATTATATATATAATATAATATAATATATATATATAATATATTAACTATATATATTATATATATATAATATATATATATATATATATATATATTATATATTATTATTAGTATATACTATATATATATATATATAATATCTAATATTATATATATATATAATATATAATATATATATATAATATATATACTATATATCATATATAGATAATCTTTTACGTTCTTAAGGAAGATGAGAATCATATATAAAGTGAACATTTTAAGGGTCCTCAGAATCCGGTGGTCAAATGTCTGAAGCATTACAAAAAACTGTTCAACGTAGAATTAAGACTTGTTTTCATCATATTTGACAATTAATACTCCACGAAAAAAGTACTCAGTTGAGATTAATTTTTTGCTCTTTTTGACATTTGAAAAACTTGTCATTTTGACGACTTGGCAGCTCAATTTTGACACCGTTTTTGAGGACCCTAAACTTGTCTATTTGAGCAGTTTTTTTTTTGTGTATATATATAAATTATAAATATAATATAAATAGAAATAATAAAATATAAATATAAATATAAATAAAATATAAATATAGAATATACAATATAAATATAAATATACAATATAAATATCATAAAAAATAAATAAATATAATACCTATATATATATATATATATATATCATATCTAATAGTATATATACTATATATATAATATATTATATTGATTTGTATATATAGTAAATCTATATAATTTAAATTATATATATACTATATATAATAATATATCCAGTCATATATACTAATAATATATTATATATACTAATATCTATATAAATTATATATATAATATATATAACTAATAATAATATATATATATAT
>JABUQX010074059.1:0-10798 GCA_015478945.1 Trachelipus rathkii | reverse complement strand
CCTTCATTGCATTAAAAGTGGTCGACCTCTGATGGCAGGGGTTGGGGCCTAGACTGCAGCAGATATTTTGTTTTTCTGTGGCACAATTTATGCAACATTTCGCGCCTTTGCTCTAAAGTTCACTTCGTTGAACACCACTTTTCTCCCGTTACCCTTATCTTCTTCTTAACAAACTCAGGTTGATTGAGAATATATATATATGATATATAAATTTTATATTATATATATATATAGTATATATATATTATATTAATATATATAGGCCCGGTTATATTTTAAGACTCCGTCAGTTTCTGATTTTTTTTTTGTTTTTTTTAACCATTATATGCTAGTATATGATACTACAATTGATTTTCCAGTTGTGCTGATGACGTTGATTCAAAGTTCGAAATAATTTTAAATATATTTTAAACATCACATTTTTATATCAATTAAAATTTTAAAAATGAAATATCTCGAAAGTACGCCACTTACAGAAAACCAATTACATTTTTTGAATCAGCACACGTGATTATAAGCTTATTAAAAAAATGTAAAAACAAAAAATATATTTTTTTTCATAAATGAAAATATCCGAAAGTACAACACTTCAGAAAAACCATTACCATATTGGAATTCAGTGAAAGCTTCTTTACAAAATGTTAAAAAAAAAATTAAAAAAAAAAAATATTAAAAAAAAAAAAAAAAAATTTAGGGGGCTCGAGCCGACGGGGGACGAGGGGGGACGTTTTCCATACCCGTAGGGAAGGGGCGGAGGAACCCGCGACACCAAATACCAAGAGCGGGGGTTCCGGAGACCCTCCCGGAGGGGGGAAAATAGTCCTACCCTGTCGTTCCCCGGAAGCCCGAGAGACCCCGACTCTGCATCTTTTGCGGTCACCCTTGGGTATTCCTTTTAGTTAAAAAAAAAAAAAAAAAATCTTAAAAACTGACGGATTCGTAAAACGTAACTGGTCCTATATATATTTTTGATTCATGTCCGTCACCCCTTAAATGGACTGTTAGGTTCTGTTCACTTAGAATATATAAAAAAAAACAAAAAAAAAAATCAAAACTCACGGAGTCGTAAACATAACAGGTCCTATATATATATATATATATATATATATTATATATAATATATTATATTATATATATATTATATATATGATTCTCAATCCTCAAACAATATATGATATATATAATTAGTGATGGGACATATGAAATTTTTGCCGATGACGATGACGATGACGATTAGAGAAATTTCGACCGATGACGATGACGATGAAACGATGACGATGAACGATGACGGATTAATTGAAAAAAAAAACCTTGTTTAAAAAATTTCTTCTCTCTCTCCACTATATATATATTATATATATTATATATATTATATTATTATATAATTATATATATACTAATATATATATAATATATATATATATTATATTATTATATATATTATATATTTATATATATATATATATATTAAATATATATATATAATATATATATATATATATATATATTTATATATATATATATATATATAATATATATATATATATATATATATTAATTATATATATATATATATAATATAAGAATTATTATATAATATTATATTTATAACTATATATATATATATATCAAGGCTGTAGACAGGGGGTCAGGGGGTTCAACCTCCGAAATTATTTTAGCGATCAAAAATTTTTGTTCCTTAAGTCTTCTTAATATTAAGTAATATAATATATAATAATAATAATAATTAATAATAATAATATAATAATAATAATAATAATATTAATTAATAAAATATAATAATAATAATTAATATAATAATATAATAGTTAATTCAATGAAAAGTATTTATATGGAAATTGAGGAGAGATTTGTGGTACTGTAACACTTTCTTAGGTCAAGTGGGTGTTCCTGATACGGTATAAAAATAGGTGATAGACCAGGGGGATTAAATCGTAAGGGTTCCAACGTTTGAGATGATAGCAAATTGGGCTACCTCAGTAAGGAATAATGATGGATGTTAAGATTTAAAAGTAATTAGGAGCCTGTATCGTAGATTGGTGCATTGAGCAGGTTCATTCCTTCTTCAGCTAAATCTTTCTTTCCTCATATCATTCCTTCTAAAACTAAATCTTTCTTTCCTCATAATCCATGGTTCGATCGTGCTTGTCTCTGGCCATTCAGGCTAGAGAGACAGTGCCTATCGGGGGTAGAAAAGTTCTCATTCTCCTATCACTCTCTCTATATTGTTCATTAAGCTAGAAATCGTGCAGGGATACTCTTCGACGAGCAAAGCGGGCTTTCGATCAAAGGAAAGTGCGATAACCTCCTTGGTTCTCCTACTGACAAATCTTTATGGTCTAGCAACTTCTGTAAATCTGCCTTTCCTCCTCTTATTCGATCTGATCATTGTGTTTGCTAATTCTCTAACTGAAAAAGCTAATCTCTTCGGCCTCCCTCGTTCAACTATTTTCTCTATTTCTCAATACTAGCACTTTCCCTTCAGTGTTGGAAAGTCTCACATGTCCACCTATCCGAAAAAAGGAGCCGCTATCTGATCCTTTAACTCGCCTGTAGCTTCACTTGTATTTATTTGAGATCTTTGAAACCCTTCTCACTCACTTCTTAGATCATCTGCACTTCTTCCCGATCGCCAGTACGGCTTCGGTGCACGAAGTCTTACTGGCGATATCCATTCCTCATCTAACGAATTATCGGTTTTTCGCCTTAGGAACTTACCGGTGCAGACTTGCGCATCGTGGTGGCTGCTTGACATTATCCAAGCATGACCGAGTTGGGCACCGCGTCACTGAGCTCATCAAGTTCCCCTCTTTGGGGTTTTCTCTTCTCTTTGCTGGACTTGATGTCTAGCTTTCTTTCAAATCGCTCAATATCGGCTTTGTTGATGGGGCCGATTTCTTATTCTTTTCTGTCCAATTGAGTGGTGTTACCTCGGGTTCTGCTCTTATCTTCCTACTTTTCATAATGATCTTCTCACCTGCACCTCTACACTCTATCCACTCGTATCCGATGATTCGACCCTTCATTCTTTAACTCGTATCAATTCTACTTCCTCTTTTACGTTCTATTGCTCTCGTCTTAATCTTTCCGATTTTATTCTTGCTGATGGATAGAAATAACTCTGTGAAATTAAGTTCTTTAAAAACCCAACTTCTAAAAAATATCCTTCTCCAAAATACCTTCTAACTTTCCTTATCTCTTTCGACGGTTCTGTCGTGTCTCCTGTTGACAATATAATAAATATCCTTGGATTGAACATGAACAAAAAAAATGTCTTGGAAAACCTCACATCACAACGGTTGCTAGGGGGCCTCAAAGAACTGGAATTCTGTTTAGATTGAGACTTTTCCTCCTTTTTCAGTTGCTCCAGCTATACAGGGTCTCATCCGCCCATGTATTGAGTACTGCTCTCTGGGGGGGGGGAGCTCTAGTTTCACCCGGGCTTTTCAGACAGGTCGAGTCAACGGCAAAAGGGCTTATAAACTGTTCTGTACTATTCCTTTCACTTTGACCTCTATTCTTTACAAAGTTTTTAGATTTATCCTTTATTCCATAATAGTACCGCAGCGGCAAATTGCTCGAGGGAACGTATCACTCGCTCATACCACCACCTTTACGACGCCTTCGTGCACAAAGGGGTGCTGTATCTGCCCACGAGTATTGTGTTGACAATGGTAACTCCAGGGCTAGTTTGCTGTGGTGTTCCTTCTTTCCCACCACCTCTTTCTGTGGACTTCTCTTCCATCTTCTGGTATTCTCCTACTGAATTTATTCTGCGTCACTTTTAAATCTGGCGTCTGTCGATCATATGGCGTAATTTTGCGCTAGAGGGTGAACTTTTGAGAGTACTACACCCACTCCTTGAATACGGGCTCTGCCAGTGAGTGGTGTGACAACTGTAAAAAAAAAAATCCTCTTGAATGAGCAGATATGTGGCAAAGAACTGAATCTTCCATTACCCCCATCCAAAACATCATTCAGAATATCCCAGAAAATGTACTCTCTTCTACATTACCCTCAGATGGATCATATGTCACAACCACACAAATTTTACCTTTTCAAACTTAAATTAACCTTTAGACTTCTAGTACTCACAAACATAAAATCTACATAGCTCTCTACTACAATTCACTCATCAGAATTTGCAAATCCTTCGTATCCCCCTCTCTTACCTTTCACAGCATACAAACAATTTTCACACACACCACTCTTTTCACCGTTTCTCTTTTCATCTTTGTTTCAGTCAAGACGAGCAAAATCAAATTGCCCTTTTCTAAATAACATTCTCATTCTCTTTCATCAATCTCCTCAAAATTATTCCTTCTGACATTTCATATACAAGATTAACGATTCAATACATTTTCGCCGAGGATAGAAGGGCGCTTACTCGATCACGACTTCTCGGCATGCATGTGAGCCATTGCCTGGCAAAGATAAAGGCGTAGTGAGGCAGCCAAACTACTACCACCGTCCCTTAGAGCCTTCTTACGACAGCCTAGGACATACGATGTTGGAAATTCTTTCTCCCCCGCAAATAGGGATATAAGTATTAGGGATGTCTGTAAGATGCTGTCTAGAAGAGGGGTGTGGACATAAGTATGTGTATAAATGATATGTTGTCTGGAGGATGAGTGTGGATATGCACGCTACAGAAAAGCGCGAACCATAGGCACTGGGAATGTAAGCCTATGGCTTAGCTTAAGGTTTTAGGTTTTATATTATAAAAACTATTTTTTTAATATAAAATATTATATATTATATTATTATATATATATATATATAATATATATAAGATATTATATATATATTAAAATATATTAATATAATATATATATATATATAAATATATATATATATATAATTATTATTATTATATTATTATTATTATTATTATATTATTATTATTATATTATTATTATTAGATTTTATTATTATTATTATTATTATTATTATTATTATTGGATGATTATTTTTATTATGAGTTTATAATATTATTCAAAGTTCTAATAATAGGCATATAGCGAAGACGGAAGAATAGAGAGACAGAACAGCTAATTTTGTGTTGGGGAATGATTAGATAGCCTATGTATATAGTTTGGTGCGAATGATGGTTTTCTATATATAATAAATTGCAAGTAATTGTTATTCCATGTGATTAAGGTATCGAGGAAGGGGATAGAGTTGTTGGAAGACATTTCTATCGTATACTGAACTGAAGGATGAATAGAGTTAATATAGTTTAGGACAACATTAGGGTTGGTGTTGTGAGGGAGGGAGACAAAAATGTCATCTACATATCTATCCATAAACTAGGTGTCTTAATAAAGGGTGGGTAGAAATATGTATAGAATTCTTGTTTAGTTCCATACTATATGTTACTGAGTAATGGGGACAGTGGGGTCCATACTCAGGCCGAAAGTTTGTTTGAAATATTTGCCATTAAAATGAAGAAGTTATGTTGTAATGAGGGATTGGCCTTCCCATTTCATATATTAAAACAGCTCTAATCTCTATTACACATAACTTCTTTTCATTTTAATGGCGAATATTATAAACAAAACTTTCAGGCCTGAGTTGGGATCCCACTGTCTCCATTCTCAGTAACATATACTATTGGATACTAACAGATTTTATCATATTTTTACCCCACCCTTTATTAAACAATAGTTTATGGATTAGATATGTAGTGACACATTTTTGTCTCCCTCCTCACAAAACACAACCCTAATGATGTCCTAAAAAACGTATATTAACTCTATTTCATCCTTCAGGTTCAGCTGAATACGGATAGGGAATGCCTTCCAACAAACTCTATCCCCTTCCTGATACCTTAATCACATGTAATAACAATTACTTGCAATTTCCTATATATATAGAAAACAACATTCGCACCAAACTAATACATTGGCTACTAATCATTCCCCAAACCCAAAATTAGCTGTTCTGTCAATCTCTTTCTCCGCGCTTTTCGTATATGCCTCCCCCTTCTTCTAGCACAGAAACACATACGATCCACAAGTACTTTCAAACTCACTTTACTATCCTGAGTTTTCATCACAAGAAGCATTTAACAAAGCAAAAAAGAGGTACATATGCACCTTTCCCCCGAAAGAATGCAACACCTCCTTTACCAATTCCTCATTACATCTTATATTCGTGTAAAACAAATGATACCAAAAAATCATTACCCTCATTCCATCAAATTACATCACCTTAAAAACATTCTCAAAACCACAAAACGAAAAGAAAATCTCCAAAAAAAAAAACTTGTTTAATATATAATCACATCCCGTGCAATACTTGCCATAAAACATATATAGGTGAAAACATAGATTTGCATAGATTTGCAAAGAAAAAAATCAACATACAGGATTGAACCTGCACAAGGACACGCATAAATTCAGCTTTAACAAGTCATAGGCGTAAAACAGGCCACTCTATCAATATCACAATATAAAGATGATCCGAAATATCAATCACACGAACCATCGCCAAATCATGGAATCCTTTTGCATTTATAATAGTAAAAACTACAATAAGCATCCCGGTGAAGTTAAGATAGATTTTATACAAAATGAATATCTGAAACATCAAAATGTATTTCAACAACACCATGAAGAATAGCAGACCAACTGGAACACACTTGAACTGATGAAGATCAAGAAGAAATCCATTCCCTTAGCCTGAAGAGGTCTCGCGTGTCGGGACGAAAATTAGTTTTTCCTTTTTAAAATTTATTTCATTAAAAAATAGTCTTTACAATGTTTAATTTGTGTACCTTTAGTAATAAAATGAAGTGACAGAAAAAAATAAAACAAAAAAAAAATCTAAGGCGCCCTCCTCAAAGTTATATATATATATATATATAATATATATATATTATATATATATTATATATATAATATATTATAATAATTATAGATATATATATATATAATATATATATATATATTTATATATATATATATATAATATCATATTATTTCAATTAAATAAATAATTTTGAAAAGAGATTTCGGGTAATATTTGATTTTCTTGAAGATATTTAATTTAAATAAATAAATACATTAATATTTTAACAATTATATTTATTTCCTTTTCCGAATTCGTTTGATATATCAAATTTCGAATATTTTTATGTTAAAAACTCGGAAAAATTATAATTTGGCCTCAATTTTAATTTGAATTCATAGTAAATACCAAAAAAAATTTGATTATATTTAGGTGTTAATATATTTTGCATCAATTTATAACAAAGGAGTAATGTAATTAAAATATATTTTTTTATTTTGTTTGATTTAACCCTCTATTATTTAGTGTAAATTTACAGTTAACCCCGGTAGAAAATCCCGGTTTTTCCTGATTTTTGGCCGGGGCCGGGGCCGGGGCCCCGGTCGATTCCTATCGTCTATCCAACGAATCCGTATAGGAAACGAAAAAAACATGCCGAAGCCATTAAAATTGATTTTAAAAATAATGTACCTGAAGTCGTTACTCTTCACTGGGATGGTAAATTGTTACCAGCTTTGGACGCTCGAAGTCTTCCTATAGTAATTTCATTTGGAAATGATGACCAACTCATTACTGTGCCAAAATTGGACAATTCCAGCGGCAAAGAACAGAAACAAGCTGTCTCGAATGCAATCAGGAACTGGAATCTTGAAGGCAAAGTGCAGATTCTCTGTTGTGATACCACGGCCTCGAATACAGGTTGTATCAACGGTCCGTGTGTGCTATTAGAACAGAAATTTGATAGAGATCTCTTTCTTTACGCTTGCCGCCATCACGTTTACGAACGTGTTGAAAAGTATGTTTGAAGTCAAAATGCAACATGTCACGACAAGCCCAGATATTACAATTTTCAAAAGGTTTAAAGAAAATTACAAAAACGTTGATCCCAACAAAATACCATGCAGCAGAGAAATTGTAGAAGCCCTCTACAGTCACTTCGAGATTGAATCATTGTAAGAGTTTTACAAAGCTAAACTGAAAAAAAAAATTAGTGTGAGATGATAACGTAATTCACAATAAAAACACGAAAGATATATATATCAATTTGTTAATGAGTAAGTAAATAAAATGCTAATAGGTCAAAAAATTCAATTCAGTACAGTGAAATCACAATTAATGCATTACAAATTGCTTTCTATATGATTGTCTTCTGTGTGGAGAATGTGGGCAATCACGTTGAAGGCTCCAACAAAAGTCTGCCATCATGTGTGTGTATCCCATCTTCCTTGGTTTCTTTCTCATCACCTTGATATCTTGATGGAACCTCTCCCCTTGTTCCTCACTATAACATCTTAGATTATCCGGAAACCGACCTAAGTGACTATGTAGAAAGTGAACTTTTATGCTCATATTAGCATTCAAATTTTGGAAGTCTGAAAGCATTTTCGGTACGAGTTCTACATAGTTGGCAGATTTATGGTGCCCAAAAAGTTCTCTGAACCAACCAAGACAAAACTATTCCAGGCAGATGCTTCAATATCAGTCAGGAATTTATGAAATTGTCAACCTTGATGATTTGGCGAATTTGAGGCCGCTAAAGATTCCAGGTTTGAGTTTCTCCATACTCAACCCTAGAAAAAATCTGCAAATATATCTACACAATCATCCCCACCACCTAGCAATATATTGAAACATTCACCATCTTTGTCTAGGGCCCTAACAAATTGCTTCATCAGTCCTAGTTTAATGTGGAGTGGTGGGAAAATAATTTTTCCACCCTGTCAACCAGTGGTTAGTTAATGATATTTGATGCACCTACATTCATATTTCCCCTAGCAGGCCATACAACTTTTTCCCAGTGGTCTTTTTTAGCCCTACTATTCCACAAGCATATGAAACAAGGGTACTAAGTATATCCGCTTTGCTGCCCAAAGTAAGATGTTGACCATCTCCAAATCAACGCATATAGACCACTGGTGTTCACTATATCTAAGCTTCTGCAAGATCATTTCTTATTATTTTCATATTTCCTCTTTCAGTGTTTGTTGAGTGACCCTATTCGAGATCACATCGATGTCGATAATTAACATCCAACTGTCGCACCATTCGCGTGTCACACATAAAAAAACCACAACTTTTAAAGTTCTCGTTTTGAACTATCCATAAACAATCGCCAATCTTCTGGTCGATTAGGTAACCCCATTTGGAGTTGGAGTCCAGGGATGTTCCTACAGTATACTAGTTCTTCTTCTTCAATGAAATATGGAAGAAGTACTACCTCTCTTGTCGGAAAAAAAGTTATTTTACATTCGGCCTTGAGACAGTTCTCTTCACTTAGTCTAGATGCTAAAGCTCAGAATCTTGCTTGGAGAGACTTAACTCTCTTACTAAACATTGGTCTCTTCTTGGGCAAACTAATGCAGTGTAGAAGTACTTCTTCATATTTACTTTACCGTTCTCTACCGCGTGCGTTTCGACAAAGCCCATTTCATTTTCTTGGCATGAACACAAATGCTAGGTCTGGAGTGTAGTGAACACACTGGGACAGTGGGGACATCGTCAGAGTTGTCTGTACCAGTCGCCCCTATGCTGATTCAAATCCGGATTACTGCCAAATTTACGTTTCTTTTAACGATTGATACCTTTCAATTCAAACCAAACGACAAACATTAACAGTCATCTGTGTGATTTTGGCTCTCGCCCAAGTACCATAGCACACCCTCAAACTTTTTAAACATTTTGCTTCGTCCATTTTCCACCTGACGTCAGAATCTTTCGACAACCGTTTTCACACAGACCATATGGGGAAGCCAAACTTATCTTGGTCTCGACCTTTCATCCACTCCAAACGCTATATTCGCCAGATATCGCTTGCTTCACAAAGTCAGAATATTTCTTCTTTGATTCTCCTGGGCCAATATTCACCAAGACTGTAGCAGAATACACTTAGGGGTATATTATTCATGTAACAGCTCTCGTGACAGCATACTCATAGATGTTTCTTTGAAAAATAGAAAAAAATATAAGTTATATAAAGGTAAAGCCCCTTGGAAAAAAAATAAAAACGATATTACTGTAAAATATGCATTAAAAAAGACTATTGTATAAAGAGTATATCTGGAACCAACCCTGCTATCTCTAAGAACTAGAGTGCCCACAACTTGGCCAAAATCTAAGTCATTTCTGAAAATCAAGCACACCCGAATACAACACCCTATACATATTAACCAATTCGATAAAATATCCTTCGCAGCCAAAAAAACGTTGATCCAACAAGAATACCAGATGCAGCAGAAATAAATTGTAGAAGCCACTCAGTCACTTCTACCGAGATTGACCATCACTTGTATAAAGACGTTTTATCAAGCTTAATACTAAAAGAACAAAATTAGTGACCCCGAGATGACTATGCTGAGAAGTTAATAGAAGCTATCTATCAGATCTCACATGGGGAGATGTGCGGAGCGAGTCATGAAAATACAGGCCTCCAGGTGCCATGCACCATGCCCGTTGGATGACAAGAGCAATTTACTCTCTGAAAATATCACTACTCAACTCTCAGTTCAAACTAACCAAGAGAGAGAAAGCAGCATTGCAAGATGTGTGCTTATTTATTGTGACATCTTATATTAAGCCATGGCTTCAATGTAGTTCCGCAGTAAAAGCGCCTTACCAAGATCTGAGCTTCCTAAAGTCTATGAAGGCATATGAAAATGTAGACGAAAATATTTCAAAGGTAGCATTACAGATGTTTTCCCAGCATTTATGGTATTTAACTGACGAAGCAACTGTCTTGTCACTATTTGACTATGAGGTTGACCAAGAA
>JABUQX010074057.1:17500-20000 GCA_015478945.1 Trachelipus rathkii | reverse complement strand
AATCAATAATAATAATAAAAATAAAAATACATCGCGAAGTGGCGGGAAAATCTGGGACTGAAATTAGAGATTTGGCGCCAATTTTTTTTTTACGAAACGCGTTTCTCGCCATTTTTTTAAAATTCTTTTTATTGAATTTTTTATGAAGTGGAACATTTTTTTTCCTTTTTGTGATGTGAAGAGTAAGCTAATAAAACTTACTTATACTAGTAACACAAAACAACCTTAGGCATTGGTGAAGTGCTCTGTTGTATTAAATATATATATATATATATATATATATATATATATATATATATATATATATATATATATATATTATATAATATAAATATATATATATATATATTATTTAGATATTTATTTTTAGAATATATATTACTATATATATATATACTGCATAATATATATATATTATATATATATTATATATATAAATATATATATTATATACTATATATATATATATATATATACATTATATATATATTATATTAATTAATATAATATATATAATATTAATATATATATATATAATATATATATATTCCTTTAAAAACAAATTGATAAATTTATCGATTCTTTATAATCATCTTTGAGCTAAAAAAAAAAAATTTAGTATATGTATTTTTGGCTTTACCAGAGACCAGACAGAGTAGGCGCCTATGAAATTACATTTGGTAAAATCGCTCTGGATCGTTGGTTACTTTTTTTTTTTTTTTTTTTTTTTTTTTTTAAATCTTTTGAAAATTAATGCTTCAGATCAAATAACACCCTCAAGTTCAAGACCAACTGTCTCAATTATTATTTGAAAAGTATGATTACTATTCATGATCACTATAGCAAATATTTTCACTTTTATATTAAGATAACGTTCATTTTCTTTCCTAGGTCCAGCATTTACCTTACATGAGAGTTGCAGCACTTAAACATTATTATTTGATTACAGGGTTCTAGAGATGAAACTGGTTTAAAATTTAAAATCTACCAAATCCGAAGAAAAATCTACGAAATCCGATGACTCATAAGTACCAATGAGTGGTACATGTTCTGGAATTACATGAAGTAGAACAACAAACGTTCTTATCAAATACTAGAATTAGAAACCATCTTATGACTAAGAATAGATATAAGGAAGAAAATTCTTGGTGCTCTCTTGCTAATTTTATCCATGGCTTTAAAACCTATAGTAGTTTTACATGAAATGTTTTAGCAAGGAAAAATCACGAATATCGTTTCAAAATTAAATTGTGGTAGTGACTCTTAAAACACAACGAAATTATCTAAGAATGAGTTTTTCCCGTTTGGCAACAAGGAAAATGAAATAAAAGTGAATTCCGATACAGTTCTAAAAAGTTCTATTTTAAGCATCATATTTATATATATATATATATATATATATATATATATATATATATATATATATATATATATATATATATATATATATATATATATATAATAGATTACAGAGAACACTTATAATACACATATATATATATATATATTTATATTATAATATTATAAATACTATAATATTAATATATATATATATATAATATAATATATATATAATATATATATATATTATATATATATATATATATAATATATATATATAATATATATACCGTATAATATAATAATATATATATATAATATACACTAATATATAATATATATATATATAATATATATTTATATAAAGTATTTATAGTATATATATATAAATTATATATATATATATATATATAAAATTATCTGTTGAAAAGCTGAGTGAAGGGCAAAATATTTTGAATACCATTTAGTCAGAAGTTCAGAACGCCAAAATGATGGATATTATTACTTTCTTCGTGAGTTCGGCACAGCAAGGGGAGGGGAAGGGAGGGAGAGAGTGCTCAAAATCCGGACGAATGACTCTGGATTTGACCCGAAGACCTCCAGGTGGGACTTAGATATTAAACTTGTCCTTATATTAATATGTATGTCCCTCCGTCCACGAACGTCCAGAGATCTCGCATTCTGTTAAGTCTCTCTCTCTCCTCTCTCTTCTCTAATATATATATATATATATATATATATATATATATAAATATATATATATAATATACTATTATATATATATATTATATATATATATATATATATATTATATTATAATGTGGTTGTGTAGTGTGTGTGATTGGTGTGTTGCATTATGTGTGTAATTTGATAGAGGTCGATTTAATTAAAAAACATTTATGGAGAAAATAATTTTTTTTATATTCTAAATTAAATTAGTCAGTTTTGTTTATTTATTTACGAAGTTTCTTTTCCTTTATTGTTTACGCAAAACGTTTCACAGCTTATCAATCATAATTTGGATGATTAATGTAATTATAGTAGTCCTAAAGCCAAAGTTTAACAATTATATAAGTTCTAAAGGCGATGTTGAACTCTACTTGAAATGAAATTATTATATAAAAAACATTAAAACATCATTATATATCAAATTTGAGGC
>JABUQX010074057.1:10000-12500 GCA_015478945.1 Trachelipus rathkii | reverse complement strand
ACTGAAATTATCTAGAATCTATATTATAGCTATGGTAAAATATTGTAAACGTTAGGTGATTATTCTAATTTACAAACACTTCATTTATTTGAGGTAGCATGGGACATTTAATATTAAGACAATAAAATAATATTATTATTATATATATATAATAGATTATTAGCTATTAACAGTTAACTTAATATTTATATTCTGTAAATATTTAATAATATAATAATATATATTCAAATTTATATAATATATATGTTAGATATATAATATAGTATATATATATATTTCATTAATTACAATTGTTAAAAAAAAAAATAATACAAGATATAGAATATTTAATGAGTAATTTAAATTGAACTATAAGATAATTTTAGCAATTTTAGGTAAACACTATATAAACAACCCCACTTAGCGACAACTATGCTACTGTCAATTACAGTTTGTGATGCATTCGTTTAGAGCAGCGGTCTCCAAACTTTTTTGATCGCGTACCCCAAAGACGAAAATAATTCTAAGTTCTAGTAATATATATATATATATATATATATATATATATATATATATATATATATATATATATATATATATATATAATATATATATATAAATATATATATATATTTATAATATTATATAAAACTCGCGGACAAAATTTTTAATGCATCACCCTCGTAAATATAATGTAAAACTCTTTCATTTTTGGAAATGTAGAGCTAGGGTTTGGTTTTACCTAACTTTGGAGTGTATACCTTATGTAACTACACCGTGTATGGAACTAAATGGCATAATAAAGACAACAACCAAATTACGAAGTCCCGAAAGTACGTTCATAGGAGAACAAGATGGGATGGCAAGACACCAACCAACTAACGAAACAAACCCTATGCTGTAAGTCGTAGCTTGACAAAGACTGTCACAATGGAAAGACATCGTCAAAGAAGAGGAACGTGCCATAGGAGTTATCACACTGTCGGAAGCAGGCCATTCTCAGAGACAGGTGGCTCAGCAACTCAGGGTAAACCAATCGACGGTCAGTCGAATCCTTCGTCGGTTCAGGGAGACTGGCAGCAACCGTAGACGACATGGTCAGGGTCGCCCGAGGGCGACGTCCGAGAGAGATGAAAGATTCCTCCATCTGGCAGTGCTTCGTGATCGTTTCCAAACAAGCGTACAGCTACAACACAGGCTCCGTGAGGTCAGACATGTGCCCATTTCCGAACGTACAGTGAGAAGACGACAGAATGAACATGGAGTACTTATTACAAGGTCTGCCATCGGCCCTCTCCTGATACAGGAACATTCGGGTTGCAATTTCATTTTTCAAAAGCGTATGGAGATTTGGACACTCACAGATGAGTCGAGGTTCACACTAGTGGGACCAGGGGGATGGACGTACATCGGCGAATTTGGAGACGTGCAGGTGAGTACTTTTCTGCTTGCAATACTCCCAAAGGATTCCTTTTGGAGGTGATCTGTGATGGTGTGGGCAGGCATTTTTTGGGTGCCTTCGCACGCAGTCTGCATGTGATGGAGCAGAGGAACGCTAACGGCTGAAAAGGTATGTGGAAGACATCCTCCAAGAGTATATAGTGCCTTTCGCGTGTCCTTCATTGGCGTCCATTTTTTGTTACTCCATGACAACGCCACACAGCACACTGCACAGGTCGTCCAACGGTACCTACAACAGGTAGTGATCAGACTCCTGGCCATTTCTGCGAGGAGTCCGGACATGAATCCCATTGAACTTGCTTGGATTTGTTGGGTAGCGTGTTCGGCCCGTGGAACATGCTTCGCCCACACTTTCAGGGAGCTTGCAAAACCGCTTTGACACATTCCGCAGGAGACCATCTCCAAGATCATTTTATCAATGCCGAATCGCTTGGAGAAAGTTGGAAGGGCAGACCGGGGTACTTAAAACCCATTATTAGACCCACCTTTATGCCTGCATTTCACATGTAATTGTAGGGAATATTGTTGTTGATTATAAAACCATCATATCCATATTTTTTTTTTGTTTTCTTTATTTTGCATTTAATTCCCTACACACTGCCGTTACATACGGTTTTATATATTTATAACCCTGTGCAAACACTCCCAAGTTAGGTATGAACCAAATAAAACCAAAAATCCTAGCCCTACATTCCCAATATGAAAGTGTCTTAAATATATATACGGGATGCATTAAATTTGCCGCGAGTTTATATATATATATATATTATATATATATATATAATATATATATATATTATTATATATATTATAATATATTATAATATATAATATATATATATAATATATATATATATATATATATAATATATATATATATATATGATTAATATATATATTTATATATATATATATATATATATATATATATATATATATATATAGTATATATATATAATATATATTATATATATATATATATATTATATATATATATATTATATATATATATATAAATTATATATATATTATATATATATATAATTATATTATATATATA
>JABUQX010074057.1:0-5000 GCA_015478945.1 Trachelipus rathkii | reverse complement strand
CTATTATGATAAATAATTATATACTATATATATATATATATATTGTAATCTTATTATAATAGATATATATATATATTAATATATTATATATATATATATATTTAAAATTTATATACTATACTAAACCATCTCCCGCTTTCCCTTCTTCTCTCTCTCAACTGATCTCTTCTCCTAATCTCTACTCTACTCTCTTATCTACTTCTTCCTCATCTCCTTTCTCTCATCTCTCTCTCTCTCTCTCTCTCCATTTCTCTCTCTCTCTCTCTCTCTCTTCTCAAAATGTTAGTGTTAATTTATTGGTACGCGGTGAATAAGATGAGATAAAAAAGAATACGAACCATAAAATGGTAAGAAATATGCAATAAGGAGTCGCATTCCTATTATATATATTATAGGTATATAAATATATTATATATATATAATATAAATATTATTATATAATTGAAAGAAAACTCCTATTACCCATTATGGTATATATATCATAATACTCAAATGGTTATATATATAACTAGTCGCATAAACCAACATTCGCTGTTTTGTTTAATTTAATATTTATGCCCATGCCAATCGCCTACTGAGAGTATATATATATAATAAATTAATATATTATATTATTATAATATATATAATATAAATATATATATATGTAATACAATTATATATTATAATAATAATATATATAATATATAATTATAATAATATAATTATATATAATTATGTAGGTATAATATTTATAGTATAGAGTATATATGATTTATATATATATATTATACTGCCTATATGTTATATATATATATTATAATTACTAATAGTATATATAATTATATCTAATATAGGTATTTATTATATTATTAGCTATATATTAATTTAGTGTCTCTGCGTGAGCGGTGTTGATATATTATATATATATATATATATATATATAATATGTACTCATATGTATATATATAATATATATATATATATATATATATATATATATATATATATAATATACTATAAATAATATATGTTTTTTTTAGAATATATATATGCTATAAGTTATATATATATAATATGAAAGAAGAGGCGTAGCGTAAAATGTATTATATATTATTAAAACTGCTTCTTAAAATGTCAAAAAAACTTAATATTAAATTCAGATATAAGTAATTTATTTCCTCTAATTACTACGATTAAGTGAAATTTTCCGGTAAAAAAGTAATTAAATTGTTATATAAAAAAAAAATGAAAAAAAGTAAGAAACATAAATTGTCAGAATGATCACAATGAACCAAAATTGTGGTTCGAGCTCTAGTATGAAAAAAAGTAATAATTAATTAAAGAATATATAAGAAATCACTGCACACACACATACACACATAACACACATATTAATTATAATTATCCGGACATCGTACACCGCGGATATGGCTGAGAAACTGCAAACATAAGATGCGAGTACATTTATACAAGAGAAACTTGTCTTGCAATGTATTTAAGAGATTAGTTGAGGAATTTGGCTTCCATCCAACATCACGTACATAAACTTATAAAGTCCAAATTATAAATTTTAATATATTATATATATATAAATATATTTATATATAATAATAAATATATATATCATCACCTTATATATATTTAATGCTAAATATAATACTATATATATATATATATATATAATATATATTACAATATATACGTATAGGATTGCTGTATATTATTTGTGGTGACAGTCCAGGGGTTGATTCAGTACTGATCCTTGATCCTAGGAAGGAACTTCTTAGAGCGTTTTAGCAGAAAAGGCTTAAATAGCTTAATAGGCAATATAGCTTAAAAAAATAACATCGTTATAAAGGAGTGAGACAAAGTTGTATTTTGTGATACGAATAATATTTGTTCGAAAGCCAACATAATGTATTTAAGTTTTACAAGATACATGACTAAAATGTGTTACCAATCAAGTTGGCCAAGAGCTGTGTTTTTCAGCGCCGCACCGCACAAGCGTCGCCTTTGCTCATCACACCACCCCAATAGATTATATAGCAAACAATGCACCGTACTACACCATTAAAATTTTGCAACGACACTGAAACAGGACGCTAAAATTGTATGCCACAGCCGCAGCTCCGCACGCGTGACGGTCAACGATTCCACAATCTTTTCCATATTATGTGCCAATTTTTTGTAAATTTAATTAAAGAGTGCCAAGGTCACTTTTATGAAAAGGAAGTTTAAAAAATTTTTTATTATTATATTTTGGGGAATTTCTTCTAAGTTAATATTAAATTTTCTAATAATTGTGCAAAAAATATTTATTAATAAAATTATATATATATATATATATATATATATATATATATATATATATATATATATGATAGTATTATTATATTTATTAATACATAAATATTATATATATATATATACATAGTATATATAATAAATATATACTACTATTATCGTATAACTGCCATTTATAATAATTTATATATAATGTATATATATATAATATAATAATATAATATATATATAATATATTATAATATATATATAATATATTATATATAATTATATATATAATATATTATTTATAATTATATGTATATATATTATTCATATATATATATATATGTAAGAATGATATATTATAATATATATATATATAATAATAAATAATATATATTAAAATATTATATATTTTATAATCTAATAATATAATAATAATATATAATATATATATATATCAGACTATAGTATATATAGTAATATATATATATATATATATTAAGGTAGTCTCTAATTACTTCTAAAGTTATTGCTCACTAATTATTAAGAAATTTTCTAATTTCTCTAATATATATATATATATAGTATATAGTATATATATATATTATACTATATATATAAATATATATATATATATTATATATATATTATAGTGTATATTAATATTAAATATAATTGTATAATATTATAATTATATAGTATTAATATACTTATATAATATAATATAAAAGTATTATTACTATTATCATATATACTATTATAATAAATTATTATAATATATATATATATATATATATATTGTAGATTTTCTTTATTTCGCTATACAAGTAAATTAAACAAGCTTTTATATTTTGTCATGGTGAGTCCTCTCTAATGATACGTAGGATATTTTTTTTTAAGTATACCTGTTCTTATTGTTGGGAGGGTTTCTTCGTGTGGTTACCCAAGAACCCTTCCAAAGTTTCACTTCATTGTATTCATAATTATCTCCAGGGCTTTGGCCATATCTACTTTAATTTACTATTTCACTCTATAACATCGCAACTACTTATTAGAGACTGAAATGTCAAACATTAAAGTAATACATAATATGCTATATATATATATATAAAGATCCATATATAATTATATATAGCTACTGATATATATACATATTATTATATATAATATATATATATATTATATATATATATATAATAGTATATATATATAGTGTGTGTGATTATGGTGTTGAACAGCTATACTTCTGTGTGTTGAATGTGTTGTAATGTGAGTTGTCATAAATACAGACCCTAAAAACGGGTTCATACTCGTTGTGCAAATTAAACTTGTCGTGTGGACTGTATATGCTAATTTCTGAATGCTGTTTCGAAATTATAAAACTTCCCATTAGTAAGGACAGAACAAGGTAAAGGCCATATATAATATTATATTATATATTATAATAATATAATATAAAATATATAACTCATAATATATATATATATATATATATAGTATAAATATCAAAATATATATATATAATATATTATATTTAATAATATATTTATCCTCTTGAAATCAGTAAAATTCAATATAATGTGACCCATTGTTTAGAGTCTTTTGAATGTTTTCTAAGAAGTATTCAAGCTCCGTCATGCACGTTACTTAATTATTATTCTCAAGCATTATTTCATTAAAACGCAGCGATGATTCTTGTCTTTCAATTTGCTTATTCAACAATGCGATTGAATCAGTCAAACATCACAGTGGTTTTTCATCTATAATCTAGTATCTATATTTTACGTTTATGGTTTTGTAATTTATAGTATTATCGAGAAAACACTCGACACATCGTTCTATTTTGATATTACATTGGCGTTCTCGAGGCAAAAAAAATCTACTGTGTGCAATATCACATATATCAGAAAATTACAGTGATCACAAATAAGAACTCCATTATTAGCTCACTATTTTAATGTCCTCTATTCTAAAATAAAAAATAAAACCATAGACAAAACTTTATGTATCACAGTTTTTAAAATTTGACGTTGATGAAGAGCAATGTTTGATGTTAATCGATAGACCTTAATGCAAATTAGATATGCCGAAAGAGTATCGATATACATCGAATTGATATTGTTATTCATAGTATAGTATAAAATATACATTTAGAATTCTTCTGCCGAATGCCTATATTTTTTTCTTTTATATTGGCTCTCCACTCGATCGTTGTCTATTATGTTCTATAAATTCTTCAGCACTTCTATAAATGAAATCCTCTTATTTTAAAAAATTAGAGAGCAAAAGGACCATTTTTAACACTCAATTTTTGTCATTTCATTCTTGCTGAGTTGATATGTTTCATCATTTTATATTAAAAGTTCTCAAGCATTCCTGTAGTAATATAATTAACAGATTTTTTAATTAGAGATACTATTATATATATATATAATAATAATATAATTAAGCTAAAACATAACACTCATTACATAGTACCTACCTATAAATATAACTCAACAATCATCAACTAAATATAAATACCTACATACGCACTCACATAATATACTAATAATTATATAATAATATAATACATAATATATAATAATATGCAACATATTAAAATTATACACAATTTAGTTAATTTGACATAACATTATTATTTGCTAACAGCTTAACATGCGATCTCTTAAGACCACAGTATTGATTTAAAATTAAAATTGATTCGCACTAACCTTCTCTCTCTCTGT
>JABUQX010074056.1:2500-7500 GCA_015478945.1 Trachelipus rathkii | reverse complement strand
TATATATATATAATTATATATAATATTATAATATATATATATATTATATATATATGGGAAATGATGTATTTTTGTCATTAAGGGGAGACTTCATAACTAGGCCCCCTACTTTTTGAAAGCAAAAACCAAAATTTCACCATTTTTTTTTATTATTCTATTAGTTGAAAACTCCTCTGAACATCATGTGAATTATTTTTTTCACAAATTCTAAATAGTTTTTATTAGATACAGAAATTTATTTCAGAGAGGTGTCGAACTAACAAACATTTCAATTTCTAGTCAAAATTGCATTACAGGTCTAGAGATCAAAAATGCTTATTTATAATTATAAAAATCTAATTTTTTTTTCATATTCCCTCAACCTCTAGCTCATTCTTCGGATTTTACTCAGTCGAAATAAATGGAGGGCCGGAGCCGGAAACCGGAGCCTGGGTATATATTTTTTCATGAGAATAAATTTTTTAGATGAAAAATTTGATTGGCAGATGGTGAAAATACACTGCAGCAACAATTAACATATCAACATCAGTCAAACCAGACAACTCCACATCCCTAGCTCGGATACCCCGGATCCGGATCCGGATCCGAAGTTAGAGCCGGAGTTGAATCGGAGCCGGAGCCGGAGCCTGGAGTATGATTTTTTTTCAAAAATATTTTTTTAGAAGATCTGCTGAACAATTTTTCAAATAGTGCAAAAACCTTATTCGGATCCGGAGTTGAAGCCGAAAGTTGGAGCTGGAGCCAGAACCGGAGCTGGAGCCGGGTCAGCCCGGAGCCGGATCCTAGGTATGATTTTTTTTCTAAAAATATATTTTTAGGTGTGAAAATTTTAATGCCAGAAGACGTAACTGAACAATTTTCAAATAGTACAGAAACCTTAGCAGATCCGGAGAAAAGGTGAAGTCGGAGCCGGAGCCGGAGCCGGAGCCAAACCCGGAGCCGAGCCGGAACCGGAGCCTGGGTATGATTTTTTTCAAAGAAATTATTTTTTTTTAAGTTGAAAAATTTAATGCCAGAAGAAGTGCTGAACAATTTTCAAATAGTGCAGAATCTTTAGTCGGATCCGGAGTCGAAGTGGGAGCCGAAGTTTTATTTTTTTTTCGAAAACTATTTTTTTACGTGAAAAACTTATTTCCAGGAGAAGTGCGAACCCAATTTTCAAGATAGTTCAGAAACCTTGGTTGGATCCGGATCCGGATCCGGAGCGCAGCCGGATTCGGAAGCCGGATTCTGGGTGGGTATAAATTTTTTTAAGGAAAATTTTTTTAATGAAATTTGTTGCCAGAAGACTGCTGAAACAGGTTGTTCCCCAAATAGTGCAGAATCGCTTTAGTCGGAGTCCGGCAATGGTCGAATCAACCAGAAGTCAGAGACCGCCTAATAGTATAAATTTTTTTCAGAAGAATATTTTTTTAGATGAAAAATTTATTGCCAGAAGTCTTGCTAAACAATTTTCAAATAGTGCAGAACCTTAGGTTCAGGATCGGAGCCGAAGGTGAAAGTCGAGCCGGAGCCCGGAGCCGGACCGGAACGGAGCCGGAGCCGGAGCCGGAAGCCGGAGCCGAGCCGAGCCGGAGGCCGGAGCGCTGGGTATATGATTTTTTTCAAAAGAAATATTTTTTTAGGTGAAAAATTTAATAAGCCAAGCAGACGCACTCGAACAATTTTCAAAAGGTGCAGAAACCTTAGTCGGGTCCGGTCCGGATCCGGTTCCGGATTCGGAGACGGATCATGGGTATAAATTTTTTCAAGAAATAATTTCTTAGATGAAAAATTTATTGCCCAGAAGACTTGTGAACAATTCAATAGCGGAGGAATCCTGTAATCGAACCGGATTTGGAGTTCGGAGCCGGAGCCGGAGCCGGAGCCGGAGCCGGATTTAAAGTCGGAGAGATGGGAGCGGAGCCAGAGTATGATTTTTCGAAAAATATTTTTTAGGTGAAATTTATTGCCCGGAAGACGTGCTGAGCAATTTTCAAATTCAGAAACCTTAAATCGATTTCCGGATTCGGAAGTCGGAGCAGGAGTCGAAGTCGAGCCGGAGTATGATTTTTTTCGAAAAAAATTATTTTTTTTGTGAAAAATATTGAAAGAAAGAAGTGCCTTGAACAATTTTCCAAATAACGGCGAGAAAACCTTAGTTAGTCCGAAGCCGGAAGCCGAACTCGGGAAGCCCGGTGTCGGAGCCAGAGCCGGATCCGGATCCGTCCTTTGTATTAATTTCTTTCAAAAAAATATCTTTTTTAGCGGGAAAATGTATTGCCAGAAGACGTCCAGCCGTGTTGAACAATTTTCACAATAAGACAGAACACTTAGTCGGATCCGTAGCCGGATCCGGAGCCGAACCCGGGGCCGGGTCCTGGGTATGAAATTTTGTCAAGAAAATATTTTTTAAGTGAAAAAATTTATTAAAAGAAGATGTGCTGAACAATTTTCATAATAGTGCCAGGAACCTTTGATGGAATCCTGATCCGGAGCAGGGATCCGGAGTCGGATCCGGAGCCGGATATTTTTAAGAAATATTTTTAAAAAATGTATAGCCAGAAGACTTGCTGACTAATTTTCAAATATAGTTCAAAAACGTTAGTCGGATCCGGATCCGGGGTCGGAGCCGGAGTCGGAGTTTAGAGCCGGAAATGTTTATAAATCTTTTCAAGAAATATTTTTTAGATAAAAATTTATTGCCGGAAGACGAGCTGAAAATTTTCAAATAGTGCAGAAGAAACCTTCAGGTCTGGATCCGGATCCGGATTCTGGATAATTTTGTTCTTATAAATATTTTTTTTGGTGCGTAAAAAGTTTATTGCCAGAAGACGTGATAAACAATTTTTCAAATAGTGAAGAAACCTTAGTCGGATCCAGCAGACGGATTGGAGCCGCAGCCCGGAGTATTGAAACGGAAACCGATTCTGGGCGATAAATTTTTTCAAAAAACGATTTTTGTACGTAAAAAATAATTGCCAGAAAGTATGCAACCAATTCTCAAACGTGCAGAAAAAACTATAGTCGGAGTTGAGAGCCGGAGCCGGAGAAAAATAATATTTTTTCTTTTGGGTTGTAAAAGAAAATATCAAAGGCTTGAAATTGATTCAATTGAAAGGAATATATATATTATATATATATATATAATAATATATATTTATATAAATATAATATATATATATATATATAATATAATATATATATAATTATATATATATATATATATATTATATATCATATGATATAATATATATATATATATATATATATATTATATATATATATTAAATATATAGTATATATATATATATAGTATATATATATTATATATATATAATCATATATATAATATATATATATATATATATATATATATATATATATATATATATATATATATATAATATATATTATATATATATATGGATTGGGTAATGAAAGAATCAAGTGGGGGTTGAGGTAGCAAGAGTAAATGGAGAATTGAAAGGAGATGGAGGGGCCCCCTACCTATTATATGCGGAATGATTAAGTTTAGTGTGGCGAATCTGAAATAACTTTGAGGGGAGTAGAGAGAGATTTGGCAGTGTGTAAAAAGGAGGGATTTGAAAGTAACACGTAGAATAGAGTAAGGTTTTGGTTTTGAGTGAGAATAGTTCTCTGTGTAAAGTTATGTTAGATGGTGAGCAGGTGGAAACAATGTCTGAGTTTCAAATATTTAGGATATATGGTGGATGAAAAGGAACGGATGATGCAGAATGTTGTATGAAAGTTGGGAATGGAAGGAAGATGGCTGGTGCAATTATATCCTTAGGTGGATGCAAAGGAAATAAGTCTTGAGTGGTGCTGGGTCTTACATGACGGTATGCTATTACCTTTGCTAATGTATAGTTAGGAGGACTATGGTCTGGGAATAAGAGGTTACAGATATAAAGTATAGATAAAGAACTTCTGCTGGCACACGGCATTTTGATGGGTTGCTCTTGGGTTACAGGAGTAACCAACCAAAGTCAAGGCCACGCCGACATGGGCACAAAATGCTTGGTGCGATAAATTTGCAATAATAAGACGATGAAAAATTTCACTCGCGCCAAGGACTCGAACCATCGACAACATTGTCGCCGTTAGACAATGTACAGGAGGCTTCACCACTAGTCCGATCCGCCATCCAGAAAAAGAAGGGTATCTCGGAACAGTTTTCAAGTCCCTGCTTCCGATATCACTGCTTCTTGAAACCTGGTACTTATTAAAATTCCAAACGAAGGGTGTTTTTGTAACCCCCTAATGGTGCTACACTGCATTCTGCCAGTTTGCTCCCGTGTTACAGGAGCAGTCAACCAAAGTCAGACCACGCAGGACATGGAACTCATTATTGTTGCGAAAATGTTGCAATAATAAGACGAAGAAAATTTATACTGCGCCAGGACTCGAAACCATCGACAACAGCGGTACGCCGTAGACAATGTACAGGAGGCCTACCACTAGTCCGATCTGCCGAACTCCAGAAAAGAAGGTATTCTCGAACAGTTTTCAAGTCTCCGCTTCGTATCATGCTTTGAAACGGACTTATTTAAATGCCAAAGAAGGGTATTTTTAACCCCCTTAATGGTACACAGCATTCTGACTAGTTTGCTCCCGTGTTACAGGAGCAGTCAACCAAAGTCAGCCACGCCGACATGGGAACATCATTCTTGTTGCGAATTAAATTTGCAATATAAGACGAAAAAAATTTCGCTAGCGCCGGACTCGAACCATCGTGACAACAAGCCGTCGGCCGTTTAGACAATGTACGGAGGCTCTACCACTAGTTCCGATCTGCCACTCCAGAAAAGGAAGGTTATGCTCGGAACATTTTTCAAGTCTCCTGCTTCGATATCACTGCTTGAAACTCGATACTTATTTAAATCCAAAAGGGTGCTTTTAACCCCCTACTTGGGCTACACAGCATTCTGCTAGTTTGCTTCCCGTGTTTACAGGAGACAGTAACCAAAGTCAGCACGCCGACATGGGAAATCATTCTT
>JABUQX010074055.1:17500-29657 GCA_015478945.1 Trachelipus rathkii | reverse complement strand
TCATTTCTAGTAGTATATATGGTAATAAAAAGAATGGGGTGAATAAAGTGTGGACATCATTAGTTAATGTTGTTTTTTTGCTTAATTGTATGAGGTGTAACTAATTGATGTATCATTGTAATACTGTTTTTAGTGAATGGTTTTCACTAAATGTAGTATATGATTTTTATACTTACCCTAGTTTGATTGAGTATGTTATATGGGTTGCAAGTGATCTGTTTTGGAATTCAATTAATTTTTGTAAGTTAATTTGAAATTCTGCTAATGTTCGGGTATTTGACTTTAATTATTCTTTTAGTTCATTAATTAGTGAATTTGTTGGTTAAGTTAAAATATTTTAAGTCTTCTTCTTAAAAATTTAATTTGTTTGTCAGTCGCGGTACCAAATAAAATATTAAGTATGTCTCCTCCCAATTCGAAAGCAGCTCTTTTGTATCTTGTTTGGGAGTGAATCCATGGTAAGCTTTTAATTTCTGCTAATTTAAGGGATATTACTTTAGTTCTAATACTAATGAGTTGAAATTATTATTAATTTATTATTAATTTATTATTAATTTATTGAAATTATTATTAATATATTAATAATAAAAAAATAAATATAAATAAATGTAAAATAAAATTTTTCGATTTTTTTTTATGATTTTTTTAAGTTTTAAAAGAATAACTCTGACCCCTGGGGGCAAAAAAAATTTCCGAATCGTAACGAACTATCTAATAATAAAAATATGTTTACTTATACTAAAAGAATATGAGTAGAAAAGTGTAAAAATGTTTATGTAGTGTAACATTTTGTAATATAAAATATAAAACTTAAACCTAAAGGTTATGAAAACAAATAAAATAAAATAAAAGAAATTTATTTACAAAATTTTTTACAAATGTAAGAGTTTTAACTCTTAGGAGGCAAGTAGAAGAGTCTGTTTCCTCTTCTAGTCATTTCCAATGGCAAAACAACTGGAGGTCTCTGTAACTCTGTTTCAGATGACTCCTTTGTTGTTTCTTCAGTTCTTGGTGGTAGAGATGGAAGAGATTCATGCTCTCTTTGTCTTGTTTGACTCCTTGTAACCCTCGGTTCCACATCCCTCGGACCTCTGAATTGCTGGTGAGGTCTATACGACGGATCTTCTTTTCTATCATCTCTTGGGCCTTCAGATGTTGATAAATCCATAAAATCTTCTGGAGGTGTTACCACATCATCTTTGGGAAGTGCTTCAGCGGAACTTGGCACATTTTCCCTTACAGTTTCTTCTGCAAGTGGTGTTACCAAAGTATCCTCTTGTACTTCTGCAATGACAGGCTGTTCCTCGTGCTCAGAACTGTCTGAAATATATGAATCCTCTTGTCTGATTGGTGACAGAGATGGTCTATATCCTCTTACTTGAGTTCTTGTTTGCGGAGTAGAATTCATCAATCTACTTCCTTGAGGAGTATCAGGTATTATCTGGTTACAAGAAGTTTGTGTTTCTACAGGATTCTGTTGTTCTTGTGTTGAATCCTCTGGTAGAACGTTATGTTCGTCATAAAAAATTAGGGGGAATCCAGGAAGAAGTGGTTGGAAGATTCTTGATCATCTTCCTGTTGGTCTACTTCTTCAGGTTCCACTCTTGTTGTTGTTCTTTCTGTTGTATCTTTTGGGGAATCTAATGTTTCTTGAATAGCATCAGGATTCCAAATCTCATCGTTATCAAAAGAAAAGTGAGATTCTGTAATCTTTTCTACTGGAATTATTTTTACATTATCCCGGTGAACCGGAAATAATTTCGTTGAATTTAAACACGAAAGCATAAGTTTATTTGGCTCTTTTATTTGATTCACAATAAAAGGTCTTCAAATCTTTTGTTCAATTTTGAACTTTGCTCTGGCTTTTTGACAGCATTTACAAAACATATCGCGCCACCTTAATTCTCTTTTGGTGGTGGCAATGTTTGTGCTGCTGTTCCATGGCTTTAATTGTTCTTTCTCTAGATTTTCTCTTGCTAAGTCTCTTATTGCTTCCATTCTTTTCCACTACGACATCTACTTCAATCTGAAATGAATTTTCTATTTTCAGATTTATTTGTTGTAAATGGAGAGACATAGTCAGGCATCTCGTAGGGAAGTCTCTTTATGTATCCATGTAGGATAAAATGTGGAGATGATCCAATTGATCGATTATACGATGTGTTAATAGCTATTTGAGCAAAAGATAAGTATTTGGACCAATCTCGATGATTGTCTTTTAAAAAAATGACGGAGGAAATTTTCCATATCTGCATTCAATCTTTCAACTACCCCATTTTGGCTTGGTTTATAGGGCAGAATATTAACTTTTTTTATTCTCCAAGCTTTACATAGCTCTTTGAAGGCAGCTGAGGTAAATTCTGGGGCATTGTCCGAAGCTAGAATTTCTGGGCTTGAATGCCGACATATCACCCTTTCTTGTAAAACTTTAGCAAATTCTTGACTTGTTCTTGATTTACAGGCAACTAACTCGCAGTAACGAGTCAAAACATCTCCTAAATACGATAATGTGTTTGGCACCTGAATTGAACATGTGGGAGTTTTCCTATACGTATCACGTGTAACTTTCTGATTAATTATTCTGATAAGAAGAGTGCCATCATGTTTAATTTTCTCGCTTTTGGAGGTCTGGGACGCTTTACCTTTAGCACAAGACTACGCTACTGGGAAGCAGTACTCTTTACTACTTTACTCTAGATGAGGAAAACACGTATCTTTCTCTAACTCGTTTTTCAGTCCTTTGCTGTCCTCTATGCCCACTTCCAAGTGAAGAAATGGCAATGATCAATCACAGAGTAGATCATGCTATCTGGGACCTGTATTACATAAGGTTCCTTTCTGGTTTGCATAGTACAACACTTTCCTATGGAAAATGTGTGGATAAGTATTGGGGTGTTTTCTTTTAGCTCCATTTACTCATTCTTTTAATCTAGGGCAAGTTTTCTTGTTCCTATTTGAAAGTTTTTCTTTCGTTAAATATAAAATTCTTTTCTTGGCAGCATCGCTTCTTTTTTATCCTTTAAAGAAATATAACGTTTGGAGCTTTCCGTTTTCTGATTGTCTACCAAATAATCAGGCGTAATGTTTGTTTTTTCCTGTCTTATTTTAATAGTTGGTGAAAAGTATTGACTAAATAAATTTCAACGAGCTAATGCGTCCTGTCGTGTTGCTTATTGCGAAAAAATAGCAAAGAAGGTTGTTATCGGTTAATATAGTGATGTCATAGCCGAACACGGTGTTTTGAAACTTCTGTAAGCGAAAAAAACAACGGCTAAACGATTCTATTCTAATGGTATCAGTAGTTTAATTCACTGCTCTTAACACTCTTGAAAGAACGATAATGGTTTTCTTTGCCTATCGTCCGAACAGTTGATATAGAACTCTCTCCTATTCCATAGTTACAGGCGTCTGTACCTATAAAAATGGCTTGGAATAATCTGAAAAAGTTAACTGAGGTTGAACAATCCTTCTTTTAAGAGTTCTAAATGCTTTTTGGTGTTCTTCTTTCCATTCAAACTTAACATTCTTCTTTATAAATTATATAATGGTTTCGCAATTAGTGCAAAGTCACTAATTAAGTAAGCGAAAATGAGAAAAAACTTATATAAAGGATTGTGTTTTCCTTTCACTTTGTTGGAGGCTGATATATCTCTTCATGATTCTATCTTCGCTGGATTCTGGTTAAATTCGCGTTCTCTTCCTATTTATTAATCCTTAAGTAAAGTACTGAGGTTTTATAAAGTGACATTTTGTCAATTTAACTCTCAATTTGTTTTCTCTAAATGCAGTAAAAACTTTCCTTAAGTTTTCAAAATGTTCTGTGCCTATTTTATCCCATTGATATAGAACATCGTCCCTAAATATACTTGAAGCGATATGGTCCTCTATATTAATGGTTCAATCTGACTTTGGCTATTGTCCTTGCATAGGTGCTAGGGATTCTATGATCCAAATTATATTAATCTGGTTTGGCATTGTAATAAGCCTTTTCTGTCTCTATTTAATGTCCATTTTTATATTTCTGTGTTTTCTCCTCAACTTCGAGGTGAATGATTATAGCGTCGATTTAAATTCACACTTAGTAAAAATGGTACTTTGCCTCCTAGGGATCGAAAATATTTTCGGTCTATCGTAGGGCAAAGGTTACACTCTGGGCTCGTGAAAGATTAAGTAGCCGATAGTCAATGCACAGATACTTCTAGGTTTGTTTGTAATTCTTTTGGCCACATCCAATGAGGTGAACTATGTGGCGAATAACAAGCTTTAATATATCCTTTCTTTAAAGCTTCATCTGTAAAATTATCTTTGTCTTTCAAGTAGCGATGTGGAAGACGATATTGTGTTCTAAAAATAATCTTTTGGGCATCCGTGGGGTAAGTTCTTATTTCAACGATTTCTGTTATGGGGACAACAGGAACTGCCATCCATCGTTGCTAAAAGCATTACGTCTTTGTTCTGCATTAATAAGTCAATAATTTCTTCACGTAAATTTTCTGGTTTCTGTAAGATAGATACATCTGCATCTTCTTTACTTAAATTATCTGTTATAATTTCTCTGTATGCATTTTTCAACTGTTTATCTGACAGATTTTCTGAGCAGGTTACTATACAAGTAGATCCTATTTGCTTATTTTCTATAGCAGTTGCAGTTTTATTAAAATATTCTTTTTCATTAATCTTTAAAATAGGATGACATTTTCCTATGTATTTGTTCTTTTTTAAATAAAAAGGTTTGTCACTTAAATTAATATAACTTAAGATTCATCTTATTATTTCTTTATGGGCATACGTATTTGCAAAATATAAATGGGCCCTAGAAGAAATAAGCAGTGTGTTATTTAAACACTTCTTTTTCCAGTTTCAAATACTCTTTTATTCTCAGGTCTGACTTTCAAATACCCATAAGATTGAGCAGGTGCCATTGTTTCTTCTATTAATAACATTTGAACTTCTATTTCTTCGTTTGCTATTAATGGTCCTTTCTCTATTGGAGGAAGTTGTGATAACGCGTTGTTTTCATGAAAAATAACGGTACTTTTATTTATTCTATTCTTCTAGAAATTCAGATGACCTTTATCATTTCTGTCTTTGTAGGCTTTTCAATGAGCCTTTATCAATTATTCTCTTTGTATATGCTTTTCAATTGAGCCTTTATTAATTATTCTTACAGCTATTTACTATAATTATTTTATTTTAAGCCTTATATTTATTCATTTAGTTATTTATTTAAAATTTTTTCTATGATTCATTAATTATTTACCATTATTTAACATCTTTTCGTCTTGATTCATGAGAAAGTAGCTTCCTTGTTTGGCAAAGATTTTTAACTTTTTATTTCATTATTCTCTTCTTAGATTTAAATGTGATGAAGAAAGTGTCTGATGGTTATTGATAGGTATCCTAAAGAGACTTCTACCTAAATTAAATTCTCATTACAAGCTCAGTTACTTTCAGTTTGTACAAAACACAAAATAATGGTAACTGGGTCATACTGTGGTGTTAGTGTCTCATAGTAGATCTCAACTCTCCTATAGGAATGGATCATCTGTGTTCCAATCCCTTTGGACTATAATACTAGCCTCTTTTAAGAGGGTAGCTTTATCATTTCTTCCTTCTTTTTCTTTTTTCACTTAATTCTTATCAGCGAAATCAACAGGTCGTCTCGTCCTAAATCTAGAATGGCTATGAACTTCAACATCGTTCTGACGCTTCGCTGGATGTTCATAAATTTGTCAATAAATATTGATCTATTTCCATTTTGGGGGTTCTAATTTCCTTACTATCAAAGATAACTTTTATGTATTAATTATATACCTTCTCTTCTTTAACTTGAATATTTCTTTATTATTGTTGCTATTTTTCTCTTTCTTCATTTAAATCTTTGCCTGAACCTAAAAATTTTGCTCTCTTACAGAGAGATCGGGTGTAAAAAAACTGTTCATTCTCTTCTTCTTCATCTTCGGTTCCAGATATTTCTTCATTTTCTGGATCAGCTTGATGATTTGTAATCAGATGAACTCTGGTTGTTTTCTTAGGACTCTTACCCTGATAGCTATGCTCATTCTTTGAGTAAGAGTTTGACTTTCTTATATTTGAGTCATTTTTTATCTCGACTTTTCGAGCTTTGACCCCATTATCAAAATCAATGGGGTTATTGTATGGTACCACCATATTATTTTCATCTCTTTAGGGATCCACACAGGGGCATTCCTACAATTAGACGTCGAACCCCTGGTGTGGAATTTCCAACATACTCTGCAATATGTTGTGTTCCAACCACAGTTTTTGGAATGATGACCTAGAAGATTCACATTTTAAGCAATAGTCCATTGACTTTATCTCTTTACTGGAAAGTTCTTACTATTCCTTTAATTAAGTTCTTTATATTTTGGAGAATGGGCTTGTTCTTTTTTCTGAAATTTAGAAGTATTTCTCTTTATGTCTCCATCTCCATGTCTCTTTGTTCTCATGAAGGGTTGTACATGTTCTTTCTTTTCCTAAATTTTCTAAGCTGTTATTAATTGGTTATTTATTTATCTGAATAGAATACTCTAGTGGTATTTCTTCCAGCTTGTTCTAAGCTCTATGGTTAGTTTGGAATAAGACTCCTTCTTCTATCTGGCTAAGTTTTTCCAAATTCTTACGAAACTTAAGTCATGACTAAAATTTCTTTTAATAACTTTTTCTCTTTTATCTTTTATGATCTCTAAGTTCTTCATTACTCTCCTATTTTCTTTAGTCTATCAAGTATTTATTTGTTGAGAGTAAATCTCAAAGGAAGTCTCTAATATTCGATGAGTTTTCTCTGAATATTCCCAACAAGAGATTCTGTTCAAGTCCAACATGAACTTCAGTAAGGGTTTATTATGTGGCTTTCCTTCTAATATTCATGAATTGTTTTCATATAATACAGAATGATTTGTCTCAGCTTTTTTCTGGCTTTGAGAAAATCTTTAATTGGATCAGAAAAGTCTTCTATGGGTCTTTACATGTCCTAGAAAGCTGCTTATCTTGGAGTAAATATTATTTTGTTGGCCTCTGATGTAAAATCGAAGAGATTTGTCTTGCAAAAGTCTTATTTCTGTTGTTCAGTTTATTAGGCCCTATATCGTGCGTATTCCTTCTGTAACGAGTTAGGTAATCTTCAATTTAATTCCCTCCATGCTTGTGTCTTGGTATTTCTTCCACATACAATTTTAGTTCTTTAGGTAATTCTGGAAATGGAGGTGTAAACACATTACTGGGGTAATATCTCTTCATTAAGGTGAAGTCCATATGGGTAATGGATTGTAACCCGTTTGCATTGTTGGAAGGGGTTGTTGCCAGCTTGTAGAAGGTGGCTGCATACTTAAGGGATTATTTAAAATATTTGTGATGGCTCCCACGGATTTCTGGGTTGTCCCTCCAATAGAGTTTCACTTGGTTTGTTCTGACCCCAATGTTTCACTAAATCATCTTCTGTTGGCAGGGGCTCATTCCAGGAGAGTAAAGATTCCTTTTTATTTGAAGGGGGGGTAAGCTCTCCTCTTATTTAAATGTATATTAAAAGTATTGTCCAAAACATTTGTCTTTTGAATATAACAGGTATTTTTTTTCTTTAATTTCTTTTTTTGCTGGTTGATACCATCCCATGCTGGTTTTCTGATTTGGGTTAATGACATTGATATGTTAGAAGGGGGTATAATATACTGGAGAAGTCCCATATTCCTTTGTGTGGTTTTCCTTATTTTAGGTTTTGACTCCTAGTATTTAACTTTCTGTTATGTATGTTCTTCACTTATTAAATTATCTTCTGTATTTTCTTTCTTTCTTTCTCGTCTGTGTTTTCATCCATGTTCTCTTGTTGAGTCTTATTATCTCCTTCAGTGTCTCCTGAAGCTCTCGTTAGGGTCTAACTGGTCCAGTCTATAGCCCTTTTTAACCAGGTAGCAGAGAACGAGAAACAATGTAGAAAATACAACGAAGACGGTAAAGACTATTTGTTCAAACATAGTCATGATTAATCGTTAATTATTATTCAATTTAAAATTTTTGTAAAGTTTTCGTATATTTAACAATCCTATATGCTTGTTGGATTGTTTAAGACACTTATAAGTTTTTATCAAACTTTTTCTGTCGCTCTGTTTTCCTGTTGAGCTTGTCTGATAATACAAATAATAGTTTTCTTTTGTAAAATATTTTTTAAGAAAAATATCATAAAAGTTTTTCAGAATATTTTTTCAAAGTTTACGAAATATTCAGACTGTTTTTTAATATTTAAATTTTTTAAGTTTCTACGTAAATATATAAAGTTCTATTCAAAAGTCAAACAAAGGAAATATTAATTATTAATTGAAATTTATTTTTTATACATATTTATGAAATAAATGTTAGAAGTTTCGTTTAGTTCTCATTAACATTACTTTTATTTGAAATTTTCTTTTTTTTTATTGAATTTCAATTAATTAAATACTCTCTTAAATTTATTCATTATTAATATTTAAAATTTAAAATGTAATAGTTTCACTTTAGTTCAATATTTCTAAGTTTAAAAAAATAAAAATATTTTTCTATCAAATTTGTTTAAAAATATATCAAATTTTTTATATTAAATTGTTATTTGTAATTAATAAGATAGTATCCCCTTTTCCTAGTCGGGTGTGTTCTTTAAATGTTAAAGGTCATCTTCTGGACTTTTGTCAAAGGTAAGCTGTGACCTTTTGGGGTTTGTTCTTTTTTCTTTCAAAATTGTCAAGTTTTGTTTTTTCCCAAATTGTTTTATAATTTTTCTATTAATATATTCTCTGAGTTGGATATAGTAGTATATGAATTTATTTTTCAAATTCTGTTATAATTATGATTATTTTGTATGTGCCTTGTGGAGGATCTTTTCGAGTTCTTTTGTGGTGGCGAGAACAATTTCCTAAAATATTTTAGGTCAGTGGGATGAAATATTTAATTTTCTAGGTTGAATAGAACTATTTTCTGCTGTTCTTTGGGTCAAAGAAATACAATTTTCTAATGTTTTAGGTAAAATAATATAATTTTCTGTATTCATGGGTCAACTAGAACAATTTACTGTGTTCTGTGACCTTTTTTACCTTTGTGCCCTTTTTTTTTCATGAACCTTTTTGACCTTTTTGACTTTTTTGACTCTTTGTCCTTGGGGGCCTTTGTAATGGGTGGCGCTTGTCTTGTCTAAAAGGATTTTCCTCACTTTGAAAAACTTTTAAATTAATATTTTTGTTAAATCACAAATTTTTTAAAAACACTATTATTTTTAAATCACTCAAAAAAAAAAAAAAAAAAAAAACCTCCTGGTGTCCTAAGCCACACTAAAAAAAACGGATAAAAAACCGAAATATTCGAAATTTTTACCTTTTCAAATTTTCTAGGGGTAAAAGGTCATTTTCCGTTTGACCTTACGATTTTCAAAAATTTTTAACCTTTATATACTCTATGAGTTACGATATATATTATTGATACGTAATTATAACGAAAAACTGATTAGTACATGCATATAATTAAAATAAAGCAAAAAGGTATATATATAATATATATTTATATATATATATATATATATATATATATATTATATATATATATTATATAATATTATATATAATAATATATATATATATATATATATATATATTATATATATATATATATATATATATAGATGGGTGGTGTGTCTGTGTGGAAAGCGTATAAAAAACAGGAAATGAAAAAAATGAATGAATCGTTCACTGGGCCAAGATCGTAATTCGTCCTTGCGAATGGCACTTCCGCATCAATGCCGTTTCCCCAATTTTATTTTACTATTTCCTGAATCTTCGATAAATGCTGATTCAGATTACTCTTACACTTCCATTCAAACTCACGTGAATGAATACTGATAAATGCTTTTACGATTTGCTGATGCCTATGAATTGAACTCCCGCCAACTAAAACGTAAACAAAACATATATACGAACGTTCTTTTTTGACTTATCATTTTCTTATGGTGCGCTATTGACTGTTTTGGGAGATATTTTCTAATCTATCTATGGCTTATTATTACGTTAATTAGTAATTTAATAAAAAAAATTTCACAGTTGTTATTAACTAAGTGTTCTTTATTTTTAGAAGAATAAAAAAATTAATTAATATTTTAATTAATTGATTTAATGAGATTTACATATTGTTTTTTATTTTTCTTAGATAATTTTGCTTTAAAAAAAAATAAAAAATAACAATAACAATTCTTCAATTTTTTATCAATAAAATTAATATATTTTCTCTATATAAAAAAACGTCTATTAAAAATTTTTCTTTTTATCACACTATTATTATATTTCTTTATTTATAAAATAGTAATAATAAAATAAAATGAATGGCCCTTTTTCTTTTTCTAATGGCCTTTTTATGGTGATTTTTTTCTGTCACCTATTTTTTAAAGCTTTTCATGTAGCTTTTAATGTGGAAGAGAGAACATTTGCATTGAAGAGTACAGAAAAAGAAGTTTTATTTATTGAAATTGTTTCGAGAAACTTCTCAGTATTTGATTATTTGTTCATTTTAGTATAAATGATACTTGTTTGTAATAAAATTTTTCCTATTCCTATTTTACTTTATTCTTTGTGTAAATGTCTGTTTTGTATAAACACATTCTTTAATCTTTAATGGCTTACTCTCATGTGACAGCAATGAAGTTCAGGTGATTTATTTTCCACCTTTAACTGCTTGGCAAAGGTTTGAGTTTGGAACTGTCTATGGCCTCATTGGTCATCACATGATTGAAAAGGTTGTTGGCTTTTGTTCACAGAAATATTCCAGGGTAACGAGTAGTCCAGGAAAATCCTTCGCACGTCTCCTTACGGCCTAGGTCTCGAAGTCGATATAATGCAAGGTCTTGGAGCCTAAAATACAGAAGTGCCGGTAGTGATCCACACATATATTCAGAAGCAACGTCCGACAGTCTCGGAACTTTCTTGACGTGGTTAACCTGAGCTTGCTAAATCCCCATCAAAGTGGTCCCGAGTGGCTTATGATAAACGCTTGAAGTCTTTTATGTTTTTTATTTCAATCCTATCCATTCAAACTATTTCAGAAAGATTTTGTCCAAAATTAATCTGAAAAACTGTGTCAAATAACCTGAACATCTAAATAAAGGAAATACAGTAAATAAATGTACTTTAAATTATGAAAATATACTAAATCTAACAGAGAAATTAGTATGTATCAAATATAGACAACATTTAATATGAAATATCAAAAATTATCTCAGAAAGGATATTAGATTATTAATATATATTTTTATTAAAAAATTAAAATTATAGAATTAACAATATAATTCATATAGTTTAATAATAAAGAAATCAATTATTTCCATATAAACAGTCAACATATTCATTTATACAATAATATTTGAATAAAAATAAAACTATAACTTTAAATATTCCAAAATCATATTATTATTATTATTATTATTATTATTATTATTATTATTATTATTATTAATTATATATTATTATTATTCATTATTATTATTATATTATTATTATTCATATTATTATTATTAATTATAAATTACCTACTAGAATATGGGTGGAAGTTGGTAAGTGAGAATTTCTTTGTCTTTGTCTCATTTTGACAACACATAACCTGTCTTTATTTTTACATTTTATTTTTAAATATAAAAAGAAAAAGGAAAGATAATATATATATATATATTATATAATAGTATATATATTATATATATTATATATATATAATATATATTATATATATATATATAATATATATATAATATATATATATTATACTATATATATATTAATATATATATATATATAATATATATATATATATATATATATATATATATATATATTAAAAATATTTAATATATATATCAGTATTAGTTTTATATTTCACACTTAAGAAAAGAAACTTTATATATAAAATTTTCGGAGTCCCTAACACTAGTACCTAGAGCTATTTCATTAGCTGTTTCCTAAGCAAGTGACAGACCCGAACGAATGAAATTTCTTATGATCTAGCCCTTATAAAAGCTCGCTCCCTTCTGGCCCCTCGCGTCCCCTACTCTACTCTCTTTTAATGCCTAAATATGATCCCTCTCTTCTCCCACCATTTTCTCTCTTTTCCTATCTCTTTTTTAAGTAAAGTTCGGAAG
>JABUQX010074055.1:0-12500 GCA_015478945.1 Trachelipus rathkii | reverse complement strand
TAGGTCTTTTTTCTAGTTAGTCTTCTATGAAAAATTATATATGAGCTTGCCATGGTGAGTGCCAGTGAGTGCCAAAGTGGCGTCCGAGTGCCAATGACGGTTGCCAATGCGAGTGCAAAGTAGCCTAGTGCCAATGAGTGCAAGTGGTATGTCCACATAGTGCCAAGTGAGTGCCACATAGTGCAACTGAGTGCCACTTTTTCAAGCCTTCTGAGCCGGTCCACCTTCGAGCCCTAGAATAGCACCTAATCAATGGGTGTCTACCCCTCAGTGAATAAAGGTCGAATGAGGAACCGGACCTTATGGTGTACATTACAATCGTGCTAGAATGCCAACCTTCTACTACGGTCTATATTATTAACACTTATAGCATGACAGGAATATATATCTAAAGAGCATACCACAGTTGCTAGACAGTGACGCAAAACGTATCCCGACTTCCGTACTGCTGCCGTCACGCACGCGGTGAACACGCGCGCGACGAAACGCCGCCCGCCCGATGAATCCCCTGGACCGCGGCGAGGACGCACAATTTCCCGCCCGCCGCGGCCGCCCGCACAGGCGCAAATATTTCCGCGTAACGCCGCGCGTCTGCGGTCCGCAGACTGCCAAAATGTCCGCGGGTGCGACCGAAACAAATATATAGATGTCAATGTCACAACATTGCAACAGAATTCTTTTCAAGAACTATACTATTGGAGTCATTTCATTATTATACAATGTCTTCTACGAATATTTTTATTAAAAACATATACGTTACAGTTTTCACTTCTTAAAGCAGTAAATCAGTATAAATAGATAGAGGCTGTGATACCTAAACATCATATGGGCGATTTAGCTATGCTTTGTCCCTTTACTGCTGCCTTGCTGCGTCTTAACTCTTCTAGCGCTTTACGTGCTGTTAACTCTCTAGCTGTTCGCCTATACTCTTCTGCTGTTAGCTCGCGCTTGTTAACTCATATACAGATTTAACTGACCTTAACAGCAGTAACATCAGAAAATCAATAGACAGGTGTTACCTCACATCTGCTAGGCATTAAGTATGCTTTTTTATTACTGCTTTCACTGTCAACTTCTGCTCTTATGCTTTATAACTTTCTGCTTTACTGCTTTAACTTTCGCTTTACTGCTTTAACTTTCAGCTTTACTGCTTTAACTCATATATTTATTAACATTATGTTTTCTCTATATTTTTTATTTGTTTTTCATTACTTTTTATTTATTATTTCTAATTTTATTAGTGTAAGTGTAAGAATAAAAACACACAGAGTTCTGTTATATAAACATTCCTATTTTAATATCTAAAGTAAATTTTATCTGAAAAACTCTTTATATATATCGAATAGTAATAAAATCGCGTTCTTCAATTAAAGCATTATTTAATAATCAGAAACTATGAAATCATTGACATACAACCATTTAACCGTTAACTTAATTTACAAGTTTATTAAAACAATACATTAAAAACAATAATTGAAATAAATACAAAGGAATCTTCCACATATAATTTAAAATTTTAACAGCATGAATTAAACCATAGTTTTACAAGCTACATATTATATATATAATAATAAGGTCATATAATGATTAGTTAAATATAATATATATCAATATTAATTAAAGAAAGAGTATCGTTTTTTGCTCTATAAACGAAATTCCAATGTCCTGTTGAGGTGATGTGACGAGGCAATAGAATAATTCAGGTATCCTTCTCCACCTTTACAGAGTTTATCTAAGTAAGGCAACAAACACTCTTAAAAAGCGACCGGTTCATTTTTAAAACAGCCGGATTTTTATTTCTCTCTTCATCAGTCTTTAATATTCAAAATACGTTGCTACTCGGCATTCATAGTGATATAGATGCTCAAGATAAGTACACTACAGGATGTGGTATTGACTCGAGTTCCAAAAGAGTATAAAAAAACTAAAATTTCCCTAGTCGGGTACCCTTCTCAAAATGTTAAATGAAGGCGTTACGAAGCTGAAAGGTCTGCAAGTAATCTATAGCCTTATAACTAACTTTCTTTGCGTACTAGTTCTTCATATTGTTAAGGCCGTGCCACTATTCATTACCATGATACAGGTCATTGTCTATTAAGTCGTAAAAAGAGCGAGTACAGAGAGAGATAGGTCTCCGTTGTAAAACATTTCATCAAGTCACGTTCGTGAGGCGAGTCCATTCATCATGTAACTGATACCCCTAATCCGAAAAGGTGTGAATTAAGGCGTGACTTTTTATAATTCCGGACTTCATCCACTAGATGGGCCCTTATTCATACGTTTATTGTGTGTAACAATTTACGTTCACAATGTGATTATATATAAACCTTGAGTGAAATAAATATCATATCTCCTTAAATAGTTGAACTTTGTGTAGTATTAAAAGCGGAACTTCATTTTCCAAATCTGCACGCTGTCGATGTGATAATTCACTTTCTGACACTTGAGTAGTGGAGGCATAAAGCTCCATCAGTTTGAAAAACAGTTCTGGACATACAGCTGTAGCAGCAGGTTTACATTCTTAATATACATAATATAACCTATAAAAGTGATTCTAGTTATAAAAGCCTAGAATTGATATCTTTTCTTGATGCAGCAAGATATCGTCCATTTAATCGACTCGTAAAATCATAATATATTTATCGACTTTACGCCTGCTTTAGTTCGGTATATATGTGCAGCTTCATGCTGTGAAACTGTGAAAAACCACATGATTGAAGATGAGATGTTTAAGCATCGTCTGAATAATTTTAAACAAATGTTCTTATAGCTTCTATAAGGATAATAGACTGCGTATGACACCTAGTGATTCCGTTTAAATACACTTCAAACCTGGGTGAAACATGATATTACCAGGAAATTTGTTCTGTATATACTATTATGGTCATCACCCGTAGGAAGATCTTGTACCATCAGGTTATTTGGTTTCAATTTCGTTTTAAGCATATAAAAACACTATCTAGGGGTCTAGGTATTGACAGAAGTGCCTGGAATATGAACTCGAGAGGAACATCGGTATTGGTAATTGGATGCAGAGGATTAATACTGATAAAGTTTGACTCGCTAACGCTAATCTGTGTAGGGTTCATTGAGAAGAGATCCAATTCACTCTTACAACAATTCCAGGAACTAGAAGGAGAATGAAGGAAATGATCTTGCAGTAGCCGAAACTCTGACGCTATATGAAACTATTTTCGCATGAAAAACCTTACTTAATACACACATCGTATACAAAGTTATCATAGTAATTAAATAGACAAATACCATCCAATACATGTTTTTCTTTAGAGGTTTTTCGCTTAGGCTTTTTCTTTATGACAATCTTCTTGATCTCCCTCGAACCTATGTCGTCCTGACACATTTTAGTTACGTCTTATTTTTACGCCTAACACTCATCCAAATCTCATCTGAAACATCGCTAATACGTCTCTTTTCAATGCCAACATGTACGCGGATTGTTCCTGCAGCAATTTTCTTGCAATAGTATGCAAACCTGTTCTTTTAACCTTTTTTACCTATATATTCCCCGCCTTTCCTGAGCAGAGGCCTTGCACGTTCTCCATAGCTTGGCAAAAAATTCACCAAGGCCATACCCCCCTCTGCTTTTTTGATCCTCTGAATACCCTTTCTTCGGCCATTATTACAGGTCTTTCTTTCTTTATTACTAAAATCTTTACACTATAGATTTTGTTAATAAAATGAAAAAAATATAACTGAAAAAACTACCCTCTTATATATAATCCATTATCCTGTAGTACTGCATCTGCCTTTTCTTTCTAAGATGGAACTTGCACAACCAATGCACTGTAAGTAATGGGAAGGGTATTTTCCTTACATCTTCTTTATATGCATGCGCACAGAGTCCAAAATCTTGGATTCTCATCAGAGGAAGATAACATGTAACATTCAGCGGAATGTCATAACTTTACCTCTTTGGGAAAATAATACTCTTAATAAGAGCATCTTAGTATTACTCACACTATTGATGATCAATTATATTTGTAATATACATAAAGCCATACCGAGATGATTGTAAGCCATCTCGGATGGCGTACATGTATATAATGCACACGTATCGTTTGCTTCATCTTTAAGTTCATGTGGGAGTCTCTATGCGGTTTATTCTCGCACAGATAGTATACCCTTCTTCAAACATATAGTAGGATATCATGTACAGTATATCCAACTCAGCATCACGTCTGACGGAATATGTTTTTACGCATCCCATTGTGATCGTTCGATGATAAAAACAGTGTTTTCCCCAGGTTCGTAGGCTTTACATTTACTTTTGAACTTAAGGGCAAGATCCACTTTATTTTCATAGGTACGCATTTCAGTTTGTAGTATACCAAGTCCTTACACAAAATACTCATATCAAAGAGAACGCTTGTAAATGAACTAAAAATAGCAGGCACCGATTTTAAAATTATGACCTCCTCGAAGAAGAAAAAATTCTTCAAAGAAGTATTTCTCTTTGTAGCTACAATGTGCTTCGTATCATCTTTTTGGCAATTGTAGTCCTTTTCGGATAACGAGTATCTTCCACTGTAATTAGTGTTCAACCATTCGTACACTTCTGCTACACCCATCCAGAATAGAGTTGTGAGGTAAATTTCTCTCATGTCCGTATTTTAATTTCATTTTCACATTAATCGCTAACTTCGCTATGCCTCATCTTTCAAGCTGCCTATAGGCTTCATTAGCCAGTTGATAAAATAGGAGTTTATTACTAGGCATGTAAATCCAAGGAGCTGAAGAAGGCAGGATAGTTATATAAAAGTGATCTACACTCTCCATGATCATAATGACAACTGATAATGATTCTTAACTTCGACTTGCTTTATATAAGTATTAAACTTGGCAGGATATCCCCCCATTTCACAAGTAACTGCTTATTTAAGACGTGAAACTGACGGATTAATAGTTTCAATTTTATATTCATGGGAGTTAAAACCGCCGCCCCCAGGGGGATTGGGAGGACAAAACCCCCCTTTAACTTTTTTGTAGTGCCTGTTTATAATAATCCGCCTTTTACTTTTTCACCATTTAAATCTTCCAAGATAATACAACTTTAAACTATCACGACTGAATGGTCGGATATTGTGGACTTAAAAACTTCCGTAGTCCAACCGGATTCATTTCTAAACCTTTCTTCTGTTCGAGAAACTCTTACATAATCGTTACCTTTTATTCCTAATTCTCTTCTTGATTTTATGTTTTCACATATCTACGCCATACGCTCTGAGGTTTTGACTATTCCTAAAGGAGCTTGACACTTTTATTCGTCTCTGATGGTAAAACTCTGTTATATCAAGATTAAGCAGTATCGGCCAGTATATCAATTATATTGTAAAAGTATTCACTTTTAGTAAACATACCAGCATGCCGTTCTTTAATAAGTACTTGCGACTCTTTCAAACCCTAATTGGCCGCTTTGTTTACGGCAAAAATGTATTTGTAAAATAGCATGTATACCATTACTCCCAGAGCATCTCGTCTGAAACTCCTCGCCCCCGTTGAATTCCAATTCTCTGAATCTTCCAAAATGATTTTAGCGTGCTTCTCCGCTGTCCTCATAATTGTCAAAAGTACAGTAATCGGCGTACTTGTAGCTGAGTCCTTTATCTTTTATTTGGGCCATCAACTCACAAGTATCTTGTCAGACATCGTATACGTCAATTTGTAAATAAGATATATATTGGAACCTCTCCATGATAAGGAGCTGTATTTTAAGTCATTTCGATTAAATCTAACTTTCAATTTATGCTATCGAGCTGCGGAATATGGTTTCTCCGTGTTACGGATAATTTTTTTTCTTGTACCACGGTTTATCGTAGCGCAAGTAAATGCGTCCTTCACCCAGTCCAACATCATGCTTTAACTCTTTCTTTTCTTCAATAGTAGGATACCTTAAAGCAACAACCGTATGATGAAACTCCCCAAAATCTATTGTGGCTTCCCTAAGATTAATAATACTTTATCAAACTACCCTCCTTCGCTCCATGTTGGTCTCGAACACGTGTAAGCGTGTTATACTTATACTTGATACCATATAATCATATATATATATATTAGCTATAATATAGTATACATACTTATATACTATATAAGAATTTCTGTATCAGAGTATATCTGTATAATGCTATAACTATATATATATAGATATATATACTATATAAATATATATTGTCAAAAAATGTGATATTAGGTCACAAGGGATAAAGAGAAGAGAAAAAGATGATTTTAAAATAACATTTTATTATACCACTCAAAAATGAGCTAACATAAATAATATAAAAATATAACCATATATAAACATATATATATTAATATATATATATATATATACTATATACTATTATATATATTAACTTACTATTACATAATATAATATAGTATATGATCGAAATGATTAATACGGATTTGAATTCAACTATTGGCTTTATAGCGAGTTTTTCTGTGTTCGATCCTCTCGGGGATACACGTTTAAATTTATCTGCATGCGTAAGAAGTGCCTATGATGACGATTGGAAATCAGGTGCTTGGCCGTAACGTAGGATATTATCTAAGTCTGGCAATCGCGTTCGTATTTAAGATTAAAACTTCTGCGGAAAATTAATAGGTCTGACAGTCGTTGATATGATATTCATTCCATCCTTTTACAGGGCCTTTCTTCCAGCTACGTGAGAGATCAGCTATCAAGTCCCAATATTTGAGCCTTTAACTATTAATTCATCAATTACGATCTGCCCTTCTTCATTATCAAAGTTAATTGGTCTTTTTAAAATTATTATAAAGCAATGGATGAGCACTCTAATATGGTAAGCTCTCTCTAGGATATTTTTTAAATTTATCTCATTTTGCACTTCATAGTTTTTACTCATTAGGAATAATTACATTGTCGGATAGTGGAATACGTAGGAAATTGGAGTGTAGATGCAAGTCTATTTAAGATCTATCAATCTTTGTTATTGCGTACTGAGCTATAAAGAGGCATTCATGGATGTTAACGTTTCTGAATTTAAATATCCTGTACACTTCTTTCTCATATTTGGTTATCTGTTCAACTTTAGAATCATATAAGCTAGGAGGTGGAGGCTGCTGGAAAGATAATGAGTCGTCTCACAATGTAAGGAGTGTAAAATGTCTGTTTGCGCTGATGTGGAAAGACGGTTGTAATGTCACATTGCTATTGGGCTTAATATTGAGTGTATTGTGGGCTTGTGAACTGATGAAAAACTGTGATATGTGGGTTTTGCCACAGCCTGTTGAGGCAATAAACTGGCCATTATTGACGTGTGAATGATGAACTCTGAGAGACTGTAACTTTTTTTATACAATCAGTAATTTCATCTATTACTTCATTTTCATCATTCTATTATATGAAAGTACAGCAACCTTCTTTCGATTATCGGCCATTCAGTAATGGGGACAACAACTCTTAGTTACTCAGGGGAGCGTATAACGGAGAGATAATGGGAGGAATACTCCTCCTCCTCTCTGGTTTTAACTTCTTTTTATTTTCAAATTTTTAATTGTTTATGGGAGAGTTTTAAATGATGTTCCTATAACGACCGTTAGCGTCCTTCTTGAGGCCTGTTAAAGGACATTCTTTTATAAGATTTAACCCATTAGCGGCCAATGTCCTTTGAATGGGGCAGATTCAAGCCTAAAAAAATTCCAATTTTTTCATAATTATTTAATCATTGCTTTCAAGGGGTCTAAATGTATCTAAATATATATCATGTAAAAAGTCTCACATGTTACGTACTCTTGTCATTATGTGCAGGACGTAAGAAGTGCCAGATTTTCGATACAGTCACGTGTAGAAAAACATTCTCTCCTCATAGTCGTTTTGTTTGGTAATGAGTCACAGCAAGGTTGGGGTTTGTGCCTCTTTCGTACTTGTTCAGTGTTCAACGCTTCTAGGATAAAATCCGACACTATGTGCAAAATTCTTTATGTTTGAGTATAATATGTGTTAATTTTAATCCGTCCTGTCTCAGTTAGTGGGACATTGGCTCCCATTTGCAGCAAGTGTAGCATAAGAACGCAACATGTCTCGCTAGAATTGAGCGTCATTTTGTGTTAAAGACCAATATTATGTCAGCACATCGAATACTTACTAATATCTATATAATATATATCAATATATAATAACCTAAATATATAATATAATATATATAACGTATCTACTACTACTATACTACTACTAATAATAATGAACATAAATATACATAATATATACATATAGTAATATATATATAATAATATATATATAGTAATATAATAGTATACTAGAGATATATATATAGTAAAATATATAGTATATATTGCCGCAGTGTTCCAATATGGTGTTAATGTTCTGATTGAACAAAATCAAATTTTACTGTAGGTATAGAATAGCATTGAAGCTTGATATATATTATATATAGTATATCATATTATATATATATATATATATATTATTATATTATATATATCTATATATATATATATTATAATATATATATATACTATATATATATATATATATATTAATTTATCATAAACAACGCGGGATATTTATCAATTGCCAGTTAAACTTTACGAAGATGTATCATCGCCTCAGGTTGTAACGATCATCTGAGGTGATGCGGAATTGAGACTATGGGTACGATGGGCATTCGAACACGCGAATTGATCGAAGTGAGACTATTCTAGAGCAAGCTGTCAGAACGCACTTCGCACGAAAAATTTGGGATCTTCGACATCTCATCTCATGATAATAGATGATTCGTTACTTGATTTGCATTCAGATTGAAAACTTGTAATGTGAAAGGTAAACCATATAGAAATTCGGGTTTCAAAGTGATGGTGCCTTTGCACAGTAACTTTCCTTTACGTAGGGAAAGAAACAAACGAAACGACAGACCACTTGGATTCAGAGTTATAACAAACTTTACCTCAATAATCCCAGACGCCGAAGCAGGTCATAGAAATATTCTCGACTCAATTTTTACTAAGCATTTGCCACTTTGAAGTCTCTTTCAGAAAGAAACATGAAAGCCACTGGGAACCATAAGGGATAATTGAACGAAAAAAATGCCCTGTGATTACCACAAAACTGAACATTGTGAAAAGATAATACAGACGAGAGGACATAATCGACTGCGCAGATATCGATGAGACCAATACAATTAGTTTATAACAAAATTGGCACCACAATACACCCTGTCTCCGGTTGCAACAAATATAGCACAGCAATTACCCAACTAAGCAATGTGTACAATTATTCCCCAACAGATACAAACAAGGTTATCAGGTGCCCATCCTGAAAGTAATTTCGGAACGTATATAAAACAAGGTCCCACTGGAGAGTGTGGACATGGCTTGACAAGGCAAGTATCGTTTACAGGAACACGTATAAGGAGGAAAAAGTTGTTGCGGTTCCCGTATATTCACCCAAATTATGGACATTGCCATCGTGAACACATGGCGAACTTTATAACAGCGTAAAACAAAGATATAACAAAGCGTACCTGCTGGATAGTCCAGAAGGGAGGTAAGCAAATTGTTATCTCTCATAAGGAAGATCTCAACCTGGGGCGCAAAGGTCGCACTTGTAGTAAAGAAAGAAATATATTAGATTGATGGATAAACCATCTTTTGTCCACCTAGGAAAGAAACAACGTAAGATGCGCATCATGCGGTAAGAAAACTAAGAGACTTTGCGTAAGATGTTATGTCCCCCTTTCATGAAAACTGTTCATAGATTTTGCATAACAATATAGTAGACAGTAATGAATCTTACTGCCTCGAGAGTGATTATACTATTACATATACTAATACCACCTATATAAACTATATACATGTATAAATAATACTATATATTATAGTTACTTAATTATCAATTCTTACTATTAAATTAATAACTATATTATATTATATTTATATATATCATAATATATATGTATATTTAATTATTATACTATTATATATAAAACATCCAACGGCGTATAATATAATGGTTTGAGTTTTGAAAAGATAAGAGCATCTTTTCTTTCGATGATATATTAGAATATGTATATATATATACTCATACTATAATATATAATTTTACTTATATATATATACATATACCTATATATATATTATATATATATTATGTATTATCACAATATAAATGGTTTGTTTGAAAAGGATACAAGCATCTTTTATTACGCATACTATGACGTATACGTATATAGTAAATATAATATATATATATATTATATACTAATATAGTCTATTATTTACTGATATAAGTTATATATCATATCCTGCACTTATATATATACTTAATATATATATATCGAATTAGTAAGTATTATAAATATATATATTGATAGTATTATATATATAGTATAAGTCTATATATATAATTAGGCGTTGCATACATAAAAATTTTATTTTATAATTAAAAAAATAAATAATCCAAATTATTCAATAGGTTAATTCTAATTATTTGCTCATTTAAATAATTTATAAACAATATTGAACATTTTATCGAGCATTATACAATATGCGAATTTCATGAAATTTTATCTTTTGTTAGTTATACCTCAGTAAGAAAAGAAACACATAAAAAATACTTTTTAAAACATGCACGGATAGTTACGGCCCCTGTCAGTATACAATACAACATACACACTGTATGAATTTTTCATCATTACATAATGTAGTTTACGTTTCTTCAGATGGTTTCAACTTTTTAAATTTTGTCTTATAAGAGGTAAATCACTTGACAACTAGAGCACCTCATTATCACGAAGGTATACTAGTTTCACTCTCATAGGGCAGAATGTGTGAGTACGGAGGCACCACTCTGTGCGTGTTTCTTGGGGTGGAAGTTCACACGATCAAATAAACCGTGGGATCGAAGTAACCTCATTATATACTTTTAAAATGAAACAATTTGATTAAATAACAAACATTAAATTCCGTTACGAAGTCATATTACTAGCGACTCTTCTTTGGCCATAAAACAGTAAATACTGTGTGTTTTAAAGAAACACTTCGCATATGCTTGTCAAAAAGTCAAAATATCTGCTGTTATATGAAAATGCCAACGAGATATTTAGATGGTGAGAATATAACTGGGAACGCTTCTGCTATTCTTCAATTTCAATTCTTTGCATAAAATCGACTCAAGTACAATAATTTCTGTGTCCCATGTATATTGTTCCCAGCGACAATATCGTACTATGCCTTCGTACAACAAAGTTGAATAAGGTTCGGTCGAATCCTAAGAATAATGTTATTCGAGCGTAGTCCGTGAAAATTATTTTTTTCGCATGGCTCTGTAGGAGCAAGAAATCTCCATTTGCCATTAAAATATTGATAATAACTAGAAGTTTTACCACAGCCTGTCGGACCAGCTACAGACATATACGCCGGACGTCGGAACCGGTAAATTTCTCCACATGCCATACATCGTTAAGGTGGAATAATGGAATAATGAGATTACATAAAGCTGCTAAAGCAGAAAAGTACATGTTTTTTTAATTTAAAATGTTCTACACATTTATTAAAATAAGAATTGTTTAATCTATAACAGCACAACTCTCTGTGTGTTTTATTCTTCACCATACAACATAAAAATAGAAATAATAAATAAAAAGTAAATTAAAACAAAAATAAAAAAATATAAAGGAACAAAAATAATGTAATAAATTAATGAGTGGTAACAGCAAGTTTGTCTACAAGCGTGAAAACGTTAAAGCAGAAAGTCAGAAAAGTATTATATCACAGTAACGCATGAAAAGTCTAAAAGCCCAGTTATAAAGCAGAAAGTCTAACAGCAGCTAAAGCCAAGATTAAAACAAGAAGTCTACAGCTAACTCCCCTTAGGTGATTAAGTAACACCTCTAATTGATCTTTTAACTATTTACTTGCCTTAAGTATGTAGAGTATATTGTAGTTAAAGCCAGTCGAACAAGCAGAGAAGTTGTTAAAGTAGTAAAGCAGCAGAGTTAAAGCACGTCAAAGCACGAGACGGTTAAAGCAGCGCTAAACCAGATAAAACAAACAGCCATACTGGAATCCCAGGCTGTTATGCGGTATTAACACCTCCATTGATTTACTGATTTACTGCTCGAGTGGTTGGGATGCTAAGCCAGATCAATTATGTTTTTAATAAATTTCGCTACAATTTAGAAACATACTTGAATGACTCATTAGTAATATCTTGAAAGTAGAAATTCTTGGAAGTTTACAGTCTGACATCATATTTTTCGTCTCGTTCACTCGGGAATTTGTGCCGTATCGCGACGCCACGCCGCCGCGAACCAGGTTTACGCGGACCCAATATTGCGCCTCCGAGCGCTGCCGCAGCGTCAGGGCGGGAAATATTGTCGCCATGTGGCCGCACGCGGCGGCGCGTTCTCACGGTGTCACCTGCGGACCGCGGACTCGGACTCGGTGAAACGTTTGCGGTCACTGGCTGAATCGATAGCGTATCTATACTCGTCAACGTGATT